>OY725339.1:8881802-9086802 GCA_963243735.1 Neocrepidodera transversa
TTATGAGAAGCAATTTATTTTCTAAACATTTCAAGGTATTAAATAAGAATAAAATGAATTTTAGCCATATAGATAATGATTTTATTCTAAAATAAAGATAAAAATCTTATATTAACATTTCATAATATGTTGTTTTATGATTCAACAACGAAAGTTCTTTAAAAATAGAATAAATTATTTAATTAGCCTAGAGCAACATAGTAACAATTTTACAAAAAAAATTGTGCTACTAAATTTTGTGATTCATCGATAAAAAATCAGGTCAGCGGTAAATAATGACGCACATCGCCTGGTCTATAACGGCTTATATCCAACCAACACCAACTCATCGTCAAATCTTACTACGTAGTAGCAGTAGTTGTAGTACTACTAGAAAGAGAAAAGGAAGGCAACAAACACATTTAAACCGGTTTTTGAATCCAGCTGATGTGCTTTTTATTTCTGAAGTTTTTCTTCTTTTTTGTGTAGGTATATTAAACTTCGTGCATGTAAGAGTGATCTTGAGGATCCAGAAGTCGAGTCGCTTTGACTGTACTTCGATCATCCTCGATACTGATTTGGTCCACTGGATCTGTATTTAGTATCCCGATGGTCAGTATCATTACGCTCTATATTTATATTATGTACGTGAAATATATTATACTCAGTGTTTTTGAATAATTAATGATTTACGATAATGACAAGCTATAATTTTTTATTTCTTGAATTCTAAAAATAAGACAAGGTAGGTACTACAAAAAAATAAGTATATACCAAGGAAAAATTAAAAAGATTATAAACGAAAATATTGATCTGTAAAAATTATTTTGTTTGATAACTGAAGGCAGATTTCTTCTTTTCTTTTTGGAGTACTTTTATAAAGGTGATTTCTTAGACACTTGAAACACCCCAGCAGTTGATTATATCTACGACCTTCTTTAAAGCATTCAATAGATAAAGGCAACTACAACGTTTTAATCTTAATTGTAAATATAAGTCATTAGTGGACAAGCACTTCAACGAATAAATAATTTAAGCAACAAGTCTTTAAGATCGTGAAAATAGAATTTAGTTAATCTAAATTCAATTATTTTAATAGTCACTGTTATTTATAGTAATTTCTTATCTTTATGTATAAACACCTTTTCCTTTAAATGGCATTATTTTGAATAACAAGTGTGTAAAGAAGCGACTATTTTTAGTTTTCAACTCTAAACAGTAAAAGTATGTTATGTTTTTATATTTTGGTTGTTTAAATCCAATTTGTTTATGAAAAACGTGACTGCCTTACAAAACCAATTGATATTCATAAGGCTGTTTACATAGTGTTTCGTGTTCCCTTTTAACGTAGGCTCTATACCATACTTCGATTTTATAGTAATAAAATTCTCTTTAAAATAACAAATATCACTGCTCATAAAGAACAGATGTTATACATAAAAAAATCTAAACAGAGAATAGGAAAATGCTATAATATTTTCAGAGAAAATATTGCTGCAGGGGCGTACAGCCTCAAAAAGAATATAATAATAATGACACAAAAATCAAACCACTCATTGCAAATATTGTTTGATTCTGATTCTAATTTGGATCTGTAAGAAGTGTAGCTACTGTTTGTATGTAAAACATTTAAATTTAAATTTTATTAATGTAATATACAAGGTGTTTCAATAATAATTGCCCAAATTTTAACTGGAGAATCCTTGACATAAAACACTTAAATAAAATATTTCTCTTAACCGAGCTACAGAGTGTTTTATTTAAAAAATTAAAAAGGATTATTTCACATAACTTTGAAATTCGTTGATATATATTTTTTTACTGAATTTGGCAGACAGTTCAATTGATCTAAAAATTGGTAACTCTCTCTATTTTGTTCACCACTGCTGAAATTTTATTTTTGGTTATATTTTTTAATTTTAAAATGGGTATCTTTGGATATATTCGTACTTAAGAGGCACGCACACCACGTGACTTGCAAGGGCGTAGGTAACTTTTTCCTTGGGAGGTACTTTTTCCGGGGGGGGGGGGGCGGTAATCAAACTTTTAGACAAATATGTTTGTCCGTTTCTACATTTCATATATTTTATTTCTTCTTTTCGTGCTATTTTTTGGTATCCTGGGGGGGGGTAAATTACCCTCTTTCCCCTCCTCATATCTACAATCTTGGCGATTTGTGTGGTTGCCGTTTAGAGGATTACCCAAGGAAAATGTGTTTGTGTTCTAATAAATTGGATGTATAAATTACTTTTTTTACATATTTCCGTTAATGTTAAGTAATCCCATCCTCCACTCCGATTTTTTCTGCGCAGAACAGGGTAGAGCACGACAAAACGTAATTATTCGTTTTTGGACGAGTCTCGCCTAATACAGCTACTAAACATATGCGGTTTTTTCCATAATATTTAAAATATGTATTAAAAGAGCACATCGCTATTTGTTTCAAATGTATCCAAAGGAAAAAGGTCATAGTCGTATTAAAAAACAGTTTTTTTCTTCGAAAACTCTAAAAAGTGCCACAGACGCGTTCTGAAGAATTAAATACAGAATCGATGAAGTTGCACGATATTTTGTGTGTAATTTTTTTCTTTTCAAAAATGATTTTCGCTCATTTTGCAAACATTTCAATAGAGATTTAATACAAGCTGTACACTAAAACAACTGAATTGTAGAAAAATTGATAGAAGATTTTTTTCTATACTTCAAACTTTTAATATAAAGTGAACAATAAATAATAATGATTGTATTCATTTTTACAGTAAAAAGTTGGTATATAAGTGCTAAAATTTACTAATAATTAAATACAATTAACAGGTATAATTAAGTAAAAAGTAATTTTATACCAATTGTATACTACATACTAATTAATATAAACATCAGTATATAAATAACGATTTTTACATAATAGAAAAATTCCTTAATTTTACTTGTTTAAATGTAAAGTGAAGAATAGGAAATATCTAGAAATTTTATACCGTCAGAAAATTTAAATTATTGAATACTTTTTAAAAAAGATTTATTAAAATATAAATATTTTTTTAAATACATGGTCATATTTTTTTTATGTCACATACATTTATTTTGTGGCAAATTGTTTCATGTGATTAATTTATTTTCTTTACGCATTATATAAAAATTTATGTTACGATGCAATGCAAATTGCATGAAAATGATTTTTTTAATAACTGCATTATGTTTATGAAAAATATAAAATAAATAATAAACCAAAGAAAAAAAGCATACTTAACATTTTTTATAATTTTAAATAATGCATTACCTTGAGTAGTGGTCGTATTTCCTGAAGTGAAACCTTGAAAATATTGTTCAGGATGATCAAGAATGCAAGTACAATACGGGTACCTCTTTATTTATAGAATTAAAACTTCCACAAAACAAAATAAAACGCAAAAGCAGATAATATATTAAATATTCATTTCAAACGTCGTATAATGTGTTTTTTATTGGGTATAATTCTCCGGGAGGTAGTGATAAGTTATTTGCTATATGGAACATTAAACATTGTAGTATTTTGGACAATGGTTGGTTGATGCTACAGTTTTATCACACACTGTTCGAAAGATGGGTTAGTCTGGCGTGCCCGAGTCCCAACCTGGTGAGGACAATTTGAACAGAAATTTAACGAAAGGTTTGAACGTGTTGTTATTGTACAATTCAAGAGTTGGGGTGTTTTGTATGTGTTTTTTGCTAAATATATTAACAGGTTGCTTTTGATCCAATAATTTCAATCCTGTTGTGAGGAATCATTAATTGTATTATGAAGGTCCGTAGTGCAGAGATAATTGAAATAATATGTTTTCATTTTATAGAAGCAACCAAATCGTTCTTTTGTTGGCTGTGATATATTTTTAATTACATCGTTGATCGCCATCAGAAATATAAGAGTTCTGTTATCTTCGGTATATAAATGTCTACTTTGCAAATTTTTTTGGATAAATGCTAAACAGTTACCTCAGATGTTCCAGGAGTATAGTTTCTCTCATAGTTGTTTAAATGTTAGTTCAATGTTCTCGATTGCCGAGGGATTTTGTCTGAATCCATTTTGTTCAGAGATAAGTAGGCTTTAATTTATTCCGTATTAATCTGGAATTTTCCAATTTTTCCATTAATTTAACCATGACGCATGTTACAGATATCTATATGATTCGAGGTTTTTATTTGTCAGGAAAGGGAGATTTATAGCTTTGGACCAGGAAGTTGGAAATTGGTTGCGACACCAGATATAGCTTAAAATTTTGAGGCGAAGATGTTTACAGTAGGGGAGCCCACGCGGAGATTTGGGGCTTTACTGAAGCTCGGCAGATTAATATATGGGGGGATACCTTACACCCAGTTGAGTACCTTTACCGGATATGAGCTCTTAATCTATAGCCGCCCGTCTAGGATAAAGGATCAGAATAGTAAGGTAGGGTGAGTTACTTAAATTCTAAAAGGTGTACATTCCAATAATCTGACGATTTCAGTGTGACGTCAGCAAGATGGGGAGATACAAATTTGTAAAAAATATGTCACCTTGAAATGCACGAGTGCGGTTAATTTTTTTTTTTCATTTTGAAGGGAATAATTTAAGGATCACGAAAATAATATAATCTACCGATTTCCTCAAACCGGAGTACTTCAATAAAATGTGGCCTGTGCAGCACTCGTTTCTATCTCTCACTATCGTACTCTCTAATATGTCTATACAGCTTTTAAAAAATGCTGCCACAGAACACAATGACGTACGGATGTTACAAAAAGTTCTTTCTCCAAAGATTCAAAAATTCCTTATAATAAATGCTGTAAAGATCAATATTTGCGTGATATTTCTAGAGAAGAGAATCTGAGGATGAAATTGGCGACGAAATCGAGCCAGACGAAAATGATTCGACGGATGAAGTTGAAGATTAAAAAAAATTAAATTCTTATACTTATTTTTCTATAAATATATGTAGTTTAAAAAATATATACTTTTTTCTTTGTATGCTATTTCCTGTGCTTTTTAATGAACCAATTCAATGTTTAAAAAATCATTAATTTTTTTTTTAATTAGATTTATGAAATTCCTTCGAATAATCGTCAGGTAATTGGTCAGCACGTCTAGGACATTAAGATAAACCGTATATGTCTTAATCTGACGCCCTCGAGTATTTCCAAAGCACGATTTTTTTCTGCATTTTTCAAAAATCACCGAGAGTTTGCGTTACCTCCAAATCGTCAGAATATTAAATGAGATCTTTCTTTGGGTACAGTTGCCTCTTAAAATATCTGACACGCCAGATTAAATTTTTTTTCTATTTTCAACCCTTCTGTACAGCCACCCACATCGTGCAAACCGTCAGATTAAGCCATCTCCATTATTAAAGATACGTTGGGCATATATAATATAAATGTCTGACGCGCTCGGATATTTCTATGTAACGGGTATTTTTTTTAATTTTTGAAATTCTATAGACGCCCTCCCCCCGATGAATGGGTATGCATTATATAACATTTTTTTCTTTTTATCATCTAAGCTTCGAAATCTAATAGGTCTTCACGACGCTCGAGTAAATCCCCATTTAGCATCGTGGCCTACCCTACTATTTGGGAGAAGTTTTAGAAATATGGCAGGGATGTCGTTGGAACCTAGGCTGGAGTTAAGATATTGCAGATAAGTGTTGAGTTCTTGTAGTGTGAGTGGCTCATAAATGGGATTTTTTAAAACCCCTATAAGGATAAGTTTCTGTTCTGAGAAAAGTGCTGTTAGACAAGTCTTCTTGGTATGTGGATGTTAGGATGTTTGAAAAGTGATTAATTTGTCGTTGACTTTCAGTCTATTTATTAAAGGCGTTTATTTAAGGCCTAAGATTTTCTTCACCATTTTTCAGAGATCGTTATTTTAGGGGTGGATAATTATTTCTGAGACGTACTGATTTCTAGAAGTCTTTTTAGATGTGTTTACTACGCGTTGGGCAAGAGCTTTCAATCATTTAAATTCTGTCCAGTTTTTTGGTGTTTATATTTGTTTAATGATATTTTACTTTCTCCTATTGCCTTTTCGCAATTTTTGTTCCACCAGGAGACAAGTTGGTGATATGGGTTTCCAGATGCGGTTTGCCTAACAGGAATTCCATATTCTGTTGTGGGCATTGAAGTGGCCGACCGTTATGGAAAATGATGGTATTTAATTTAGTAGCAGTTGCAAATCACTTTGGTTAAGTAAATGTTGCACATATAGAGTATACATGGAGAGACGATTTTCAAGTTTAAAGATTCTATACTACTTATAGGAAATACTCTAGTATCAAGAGATGGCAACACCACCACAACAAGTACCGATATGGTTTGCTTTGGTTTTACTAAAGCATTTGAATTTTTTAGGATTATATTTATTTTGAAAAGTGAGGTTCCTTTCTTGTAGAGTGTTCTGTAATATAGTGAGGCGATGGAAACAATCCATTGATATTCCATTGAATTGATGTGAATTTAATGTAACAAGAAAATAAAATATAATTCGGAAGTTTTTTTCGGATTAGAGTGGTTTTTACCGTAGGGAATATAGTATCATCAGTATTAGCTGGGAAAACTTATAAAAGTTAGGGATTGATTACATAATGAGTGATAAGCTACATAGTTGGGAAGTAGTATTCATGGCTGTTGGTCCCAGGGAAGGAGGGGCGTGATTCTGTTTATCGTCGTAGAAACTTAAGATGTTACTGTATTTAGGAAAGTTAATGGTGAAATTAAATTTAAGTCGATTTTAAATAGTTCATCTGTTAATATCATGTGGAGACATTCGAAAAAATAAGTCTTTCGACTGGTTTAAAACGACACCTAGTTCTCTTGGGGGTGTTTGATTGATTTTAGGATAGTTGAGATTGGTTGCTGTTGGCGTTGAAATTGTTTTGTTCCATCTTGAAATATTCGAGGCTCTCGATGAACTCAAGGCGGCCCTGGCCTGTTGTTGATAAGACTTGGCTTGCGGTTCTTATCTCCAATTGTTTGATTTTATTTTAATAGTTGTAGATTATTTGAAAACATTGAATTGGAGGAACTGATTACTTTTAAAACAAGAAAATACCGTCAGCAGCTGGCTTAAGTAATGTTACAGAAAAACTTTATCCCAAAAATTGATATTGTTGGAATTTATTTAGCGTTGAGGCAAAATACGATGTTCCGCTCTTTTATCAGGACCGGACTTCCTGTACAATTTGTTGTTAAGAGTAACTTTTATAATTAACCCTTAATTTTAAAGATGTTTGAATCAGTGTGTTCGCTATTTTAAAACAAAAAAAAATTATAAAGTTATTAATCACTGGAACAACTTAAAATTATATACATCTCATATACCAGTCGCCAATAAGTGGTATATTTATTTTGAATTGTTTTATTCTTCTTTAAAACAAATAGCCTTAAGTGTTATATACAATGAACACTGTATTGAAAATTTATGATAATTTGAATCTCACAATGAAACTTTGATTTTCCCAATGTTCGCGGTATGTATTATGCTGTGCATTGTTTTATTTCGGTGTCCCCGTAGAGCCGAACTTACGCGCTGTGCATCCAGCCTGCACCCATAAATGTCACACGTGTTGATAAACGCCATGTGCCACATGTGCAAGACGCGTGGAATAAGTCCAACAAGGACGATCTGTCAAGTAGTTTGACTACCGTGCACCCCGGTTCGCGGGGATTCAAAATTAGGACATAATTCGGCCTAATTTCGCAACTTATTTTTTGATTTCGTTATCGACCTAGAACAATTATTAATAGAATCATTTTAAAAACGAATATAGCGATCAAATTAATAACATTGTGATCGCATATAAATATAAGTAAACTTCTATAGCCCGTCATCATTTTGTATTACTAAGTTTATATTTAGTGTCATTCTTTTTTTTTATTTTATTCGTATTTACTGAATCGTCAAAACAGATGTTTATCAATGTTGTTAAAAAATAATTATTGTATAATTGAGACAAATCGTTGTTTAAATCAAATAAATCATTGTTTAAACCAACTGAAGTTTTAAAACCACAAATTTGTTTAATTTAAACAAATTTTGTTAGATTCAAAAAATCTTTTTTCAGAGTGTATTTAAAACAAAACTTGAAGTATTGCAATCGATGTGTGAAATGTATATAATCTAATTGGACTTTAACGTCGTAGAAAACTTTATACTTGTACAACTCAAAATTATATTCTTCATCTTTCATAAATTAAAGATAGTTACTAAAAACTCCTTTTTTAGTTGTAGTATATTCCTTGTTAAGTATATCGAAATCGTTAAAATAAAAAACAAAATGAAACTGGTATTATACGACATAAATTAAATAAACGATATTTGCAACCAACAGTAGCTCCAGGTGGGCGGATGGGTGCTAGTATTGTGTTTAAAATTATGTAGTAGAATATCTTGATCTTTTGATTCATATCAGTATGAACATCATAGAATTGTTATTTTATTATCTAAGTTATACTTTATTCTTAACTGCCACATATTTAGTAGCATACTAGAACTATTTATACTCGAAAATCTAACAAACACTCTTGTTAGTTGTACTATGTCAGATGCAAAGCTAGACATTGATTATGTGTAAAGATAAGATATTTCTCTGCCGAGAAACTTTACTTAAAAAATATGTCAACGAAACTGAGTCCTACCACATTTCATCTGTATTTAAAAAGCTAAAAATATCTAAAAGTAAAGTTTTGTATGGTATTAAGACTTCTACACGTTATTAAAACCGACGAAGTGTAATAAAGATTAAGTAAAATGTATATTATATAATTCACTAAGTAAAATGTTAAATGACTGTGTTTAGAAATTTTATGGTCAATTGACGCTTCCAATTGTTCATGAACGATTTTGATTTCGCAATAAAAACTTGCCGCAAGCTAACTTAAATACTAAAATTAACAATAATTTCATGACAATCACCTTCTTGCCTAGATTCATAGAAAAGTAGGAAAAAAGCCCTCGAGAATCGTAACGATTTCAAGTCAATAAGTGGAAACGAAAACAAAGATTGATTTGTAGAACGCCCATAATAATAGCAAAAGGTTACACCATGCTCTTCATAATCAGCTCGTTCTTACTTTGGTATTAACTGTTACTACGACTCCGTGAAAAGTATTACATGGAAATTTTTTTGATAACATTTGGAGTATGTTCATTCAAATCCTTTCCCCCTTGACATATTAGAGTAGTACGTAACAAATAATAGACAAAATGTTTATCTGTGACCACTTAAGATTATAATCGGCTTAAATATACAATGGAAGTTTATAGCAGTACCTGGTTAGATAAAGAATCTGGCCAGGGTTGGACAATACATCAACAATAACTAAGCGAGAAATTGAAGAGTCAACTTTTTTCTAATTATGATTGTCTGCTTAAAAATTTATCAGAAGATGTAAATTGCTATTTTCAAAAACTTCGAAAGTTTGCAGAACTTTTTCAAATTTTTCCGATCTAATAAAATGCAATTTTTAGCATCTTCCGTTCAGAAAAAAGGGTTGCAACGTACTCTTCGTTTTACTGAAGTTTTAAAACTTTTGTAGTTATTATTAAATTTTATTCACATCATGTCTAGATCTACTGGTTTAAATATACTGGACTTTAGAAGATTTTTATTTGATATATAAATTCTGCAGGAACGAAAACTTCCTAAAATGGGAATAGAATCAGTATAAGATTTCGACATTTTCGAAATTTTTGAATTTTTTAAATTTTTGATCAAGTAAGGTATGAAAGTATATATACATTACTGTCCTAATTTAAGACTTGGCTTTTAGTCGAATTTCCATGACTTCCCAGCTATTGTAATAACTGTACCAACTCTGTTATTTGAAGCTTAGTAAAAAAACAAGGGTTAAAAATAAACAAATAAGTGAACCACTAACACAAATAATTGATGAAAAGGTTAGAATTGTTTGGGCAAAAATGGAGCATAAATAATTAGCGAAGAAAATAAAGGAAAAATGTAGAAGAGGATATGTTAAAGAAGCCAAATTACTGGTAACAAAAAAGAAAAATAGGTAAAAAAATACAAAAAGATAAGGATCAGAGAAAGAAAGAGAAAGACAATTAAATAATACCTACAAAGATTATGTCGACAATAATCTATTAATTTTAGTTAACACTTTATTTATATATAAAAAAACGAAGAACTATTTTTCCATGTATTGATAAGAAATCAATATATTATTAAGTATACTTTGAACTAGTTGACGGTAACGGATAAATAGACACTGCCTGTACCAATTACGCTAAGGTGAGAGAGAGATGTAGGTATATCTAGGAATACTATTGCGATTAAGATGAGACGGTTCGCTTCCTGAAGTACGTCCATGATTAGCACCAGATACATAACGGATTATCAAACACCTGTGATTAGGTACATAGATAATTACAAATCAGATACGAACGAATACGTTCGTTTCTGATTTTCCTTTTTTTGTCGGAAATCCATAACTCGCTATACGAATACATTGATTGCACACATCAATATTTATCAGTCAGATATTAGGTTAACAAAAGAGTTCAATCTTCAATGTTTTTTTAAAGTTATAATTGAAATATCAATTCAAAAATACTAAAATTTGGAACGAGGGTATCTAATTTATCAACAGTAAAAATACAAGAGCTTTTTTTATCGGATAAATTTCTCTTTGTAAAGAAAAATTTTTGCCAAATGTTAGTTTTTCAACCAAAGTTACAACGTCGATTTCGGTACGTTCTACTTATATGCCGTCAAAGCAGATGTGCGTTTTCGTTCAATGCAAAGTTTACAGTATATATTGTCATAATAATATTTGGATTAAATCATAATCAAAGTGTTATTTGATTTTTTTTAATCAAAGAAAAAAAATTGATTAAAATTTGGATAATAAAATAGATAAATTAAATAAAAAGAAATTTATTAATTAAGAGTCATCTTCCAACCGATCCCTTACTTAAAATTGTCAGGGGGTGCGCCATATTACAGTTAGAAAAAATTTACTTGCACAGGGTCAGGCCGTGAGCGATTACTAACTTATTTTTTGACTTTTTCAAAGAAAGAACATTTTAGGGCAAAATTAATGGTTTGCAGCAGGGATATATAGAATTAGATTTTCCAAATTATTTCTTGTAACGACATAATTAACATCTTAAAATACGTAATATTGCGACTTTTCTATCCCGAATAATAGCAATGCTTAAAAAAAGTTCATCATTTTGTACTTATACATCTCTAGAAATACCTTTTCTTTCGTCACCTGCACAGGCAGTTTTAAGTAATTTTGAAAAATAAAGTTATAATTCCACACGAGCTTAACCGCTGTTTTGCTTAAAAATTGAAGCGGAGGATGACCCTTAAGGTTGAAGCAAATAGCAAATAAAAGGATATTGGCTCCCAGTATGACATAGGTACGTACATAACGTATGGCACGCAAACAAAAGCTGGAGTGTTTTTGGCAAGATAAATTAACAACAGAATATGTGAATGAACGACAACAAAAATTGATACAACTAAATTATTTAAATATTATTATTATTATTTTTATTTTTTAATTATTTTTATTATTTATCTTGCATATCAACAAAATTTAATAAATATAACTGACCGAACCAACATTAAAGTGACGTACCGACGCGACTTACGGCTACTAGATGTAGTCTGATTATTGGGAACAGACTTTTTTATCGCTGTCAAAATGACAAACTGTCATTTTATATACACCTTCCAAGATTTTTTTTCTAAAAGCTCAACTTGGGACAGACTGTATACAAGAATTATTTTTTGAACAAAATGTTTTTTCATTGCACCTAAATCATAAACAATTTTGTTAAAATAAAATTTGGTTGATTCAAATACTCTTTTCTCTTTGTGTTACCAACCCGCGGACGAAACTATGTATTTTGAATCTGTAAGACTTTTTTCTAATGGAAAAAACTGTATTCTTGAATATATGATGAGACCAAACAAAATTATAAATTGAGTGAAAAACGAAATTGTTACTTACTTCTTCTTGCGGCAAGAAGGGCAATATGTAAAGTGCGCCACGTTTGCTTAAAAGTCAGGTTAAAAATTATTTTAGGGATTAAACTCACCGGTAAAGAGCGCCACTAGATAAAAATAAAAACTAAAATTACAAAAAAATCGCAATTATCACAAAAAAATCAACGAAATAAAACAAAATGAGAAAAAATTAGAAAACAAAAAAAACCAGTAGAAAAACAGAACAATGAGAAAAAATAACAAAAGATTAGAAAAAATTGAAAAAAAATAAAAAAAAAACAGAAAAAAAAATCATAAAAATGAAAGAATTAAAAGAATCGAAAAAAATCAGAAAAAATCGGAACAAATAAAAAAAACAACAAACAAATAAAAAAATTGGGAGAAAAATTAGAAAATAGAAAATTGTAAAATACGGAAAAACGCAAGAAATCGAAAAATATCACAAAAAATCAAAGGACTAAGAAAAAAGAAAAAAAAATAGAAAAAAAAACAAATAGAAAAATAAACAGAACAATGAGAAAAAAATGAGTAAAAATTAGAAAAAATTGAAAAAAATCATAATAAAACTAGAAAAAAATCAGAAAAATGAGAAAAAATCGAGAAAAATCGAAAAACATCGCAAAAACCAAAGAACAACCAAAAAACCGGAAACAACTGAGCCATAAAAAAAATTAAAAAATTCAAAAAATTGAAATAAAATGCAAAAACTCGCAAAGAAACCCCAAAAAAATCGCAAATAATTGTAAAAAATCAGTAGAAAAGAAAAAATTTAAAAAAATTAAAGAAAAACAATAGAAAAAGAAAAACAGAACAATGATGAAAAATTACAGCTTTGTTCCATATTAATTCTACAAACAACATCCGTATATTTTTCAGTTCGCTAATATTCTGTTAAATGTGCATCAAATTGATGTTAAAAGTTGCAATAATGAAACATTTAAAATTCAGGAAAAAAAAATTAAACAAAAAAATAGAGTTTATTAATAAACTAAGACTAAAGAATACGACGCCAAAAAAATTTCAAAATTCCCTTTTGTTAAATACTTAAATTTATCCCTTCAAATTTGTAAATATTTAACATTAAATTTATTCGAGTTTATATTTGCATCATAATTTTTGAAATAAAAATAAAGGTAAATTAAAAATTGTTTTATTTTTGCTGAAATGTAGATAGTATGGTAATTATTTTTATGATAATCTTCTGTAATCTCTTAATCCTCAAATTCAAGGTGGCGCATACAGGCCCTTCTTGCGTGGTTGGTAACTTGCACCAACAGTCTTTGACTAATCATCAATCGTATTTTTGTTATCGAAAAATATAGAAGAAAATATCATATCAAGAAAAAACATGTACAAATATAAAAATAGTAAAATTACCTATTATTCCCCACCCAGATTTAATCCCCTATTTTTACCAAGCAATTTTTTTAAATCCCTGAATTCGGGTACACAGATTAACACAAGAGTGTTCCAGTCAAAAAAAATAATTTGGTGCATACTTTTTCAATCTGTATGAATCAAAATAATTGTGTACTTCTCCCTGGTCAAATATTGTTTACCTGAAAGTGGTGTGGAAATTTAAGCTTTTACTTTATTTCTTATTCTTTGTATCTTCAGCGAGATTCTTCTTCTCTTCCCATTTTTTTTCCTTTTTTCCTACTCTTGTTTTTGCCTCACTTTTTTACCTGTTTTACTTCTTCCTACTTGTGTATTTGCCTCACTTTTCCTCCTTTTTTCCTGCTTCCTTTTTTGCCCTACTTTCGCTTCCATTGTTTTTGCCGCATTTCCTCATTTTCCCCCTTTTTCCCCTACTTTTTCATACTTTTGCCCTTCTTTTACCCTCCTTTTTTCCCACTTGTTTTTTCCCCTTTTCCCACTTTTTTTTTCACCGACTTATTTTTTTTCAACTTTTTTCCATTTTTTTTTGTACTGGGTTTTTAGAATCATCTCGGTATTCCATATCCACATATATCCGTTTCCTAATGAATCACTCTGTATAATATAGTTTTTACAAATCATAAATCAATATCTATTTAAATTTTCTGAAATAGTCAAGATATTGGGAACGTTTTCACCCTAAAATTATTGAATTTGAATTAAAGAACAATAGGTACTATAATTTATTCAATACCGTTATTAATTAATAAGTTGGAATTCGGTGTAAAAAATAAAAGTATATTTAGGTAACACCTAGAACGGGCCAAGTGGCACTCGAAACTTTTCTGTTCTTTACAAACTACCTTTTATCAGAATTTAATAATTTATGATAAATTGTGTCGAAAGTTTTAAAACGGTTAAGTAGTGGTAGTGCTATTATCAGCGGCTTCCAAAATATCTGTAATTTTAAACAAAGATTTAATGACTGTATGTCTATTGTATTTTACTTAATCTTTATTTATATAGTGGTCATTTGGGTTTCTTGTAGATGGTATGTATACTTATTGTTATTGTCCACTTGACCGTTTCTGTGAAGTTGTTGTCTTAAGGAACGAGTGTTTTGTCGACCTCACTTAATGTCAACATAGTATTAAAATAATTACATAACACAGAGAATAAATAATCTTATTGTGTTCTTCATAATAAATAGTACGCATTCAACTAGTGTTATTTACTTCCTCACAAAATTCACTATGTTACTATTATTATAGCAGTCTAATCCTAATTGAGGGTAATTATTATAACAGTATAGGTCTGCCTTTAAAGTTAATACTACTCTCGATTTAAAATAAAAATCAGGCCTAATTATTGGTTAGCACGAAGATAATTTTGGTCTTTTTTCTTGTTTATAAAACCTGTTTGAGTCCTTAAATAAATTCAAATTAACGTCTTCAAGATAGTATGTAACCTACATTATGTGTTTTTAATTATCTGTTATAACCCATGATATATAATATCTGCAAATGAGAAATAGTTACGATAAGTATAGAGACAACGCTTTTTCGCTTTCTATACGCAATTTCTATATTGACATTTATTCTGCTTTGCATTTATAATTATCAAAAAACACACGCTCTTGTAATAAGTCTTATTAGATGGACAGTATAAGATTATACCTATCTTTCATTACACAATTTTAAGATAAATGTCTTAAAACTCTTAACATATTTTGTTATCTGATTTATATGCTGGTTAAGGCGCCGCGCCGCTACGGTCTAAATACTTTACTAATTTTTCCTCATACCATTAACTAGTGGATTAACCGATAAGTATAAAAAATAGAATATGAAATATATAATATATTAGAATATAATAAACATTCGATTTTCTTGCTATTTTAAAATAGATATTTATGACCAAGGACGGACTTACCCGAGTAAATAACTTAATATTTACCTTTTCGTATGTAAAATAATAACTCCCATTTTAATAATATTACTAAACAATAAACTTTATACTAAACAAAATTAACTGAAGTTAATCTTATGTTATGGACATAAATATTTCATATATCAAAAGATAAATTGACAACAATAGATTACGGCCAAACATTTGTAATATTTTCTTTTAGTCCTTAAAATTAAAAAAAGCAATATAAGTACTGTCAATAATAATAGTATATAATGCAACGATCATACATATCTACTTATTACATGAGAGTTTCATACACTATTTCTTCTACGACAATTTACTTGACGGCTGAATTTCCAATTAAATCGATTTTTGCGAAATTTTGTAAGAGTTATTGTACATGGAACTGACAATGAATGATTTAACTCAGAAAAATTAAAAATTTTATTTTTACCGTAGGTAAATTTATATACTAGTTTACAAAATTGAATTCCTGGTGCGCAGTAGGTAATTAGGTATTTGCAATGTAGGAAACATCTTATTTGGTTTTAGTTACCGCAGTATCCTGATAGTAGACCCAATCGTAGTATCATGAGGGTTTCACTGGCTTGGCCAGTGGTGGAGTCGAAATTTATTCGCAGTAAGGTGGTGAACTAATCTCAGAACACATAAATGGAAACTCAGCAGGAAAAATTGTCCAGACTACAGAATAGTAGAAATGTAGAAAAGTCCACAAATAAATTGAAATAATACACTTGTGTTGATTTAGTAGGTATTTTCTTTAAAAATGATTGGAAAATCCAGAACAATCAAGAATGGATATTTAAACATGTGTTAAATCCAGCAATTTTTATGATAAAAAAGGATACAAAAAGTGATAAAATATCCAGAACTACAAATTAGAGCCTTGAATGTAGATTCTGAAGATTTAGAAAGAAGTTGAAAAAGAAGAGAATTGAAGATTGTCAGTCTTGAGATTTGAAAGGCAAACACACTGTGTTTATACCAATTGTTATTATTTTTATTATGATTAGTTTTATTTACATTTTAGAAATGAAATAAGTAAAGTTCTTCATGAAAATACATCGATAATTTGGTCGACAAATATATTGGATCTCTTCTTGCTTATCTGCTAAAGTTGGCACATAAGTAAATTACTTTGAAAAAGTATTTTTCTACAAGCACTATTGCAAAACAGCATTTTCTAAATAAATTTCTATACGTAAAGCAGGCCTTTTCTTAATTCCTTTGATCTGTTAGAAAAGTAATAATTTAGAGTGCGAAAAGTACACGCTATGGCACTTATCCCCACGGAAATGTTAAGCACAGATATGACCTTTTTTTGACAAGGTACTGTTTTTTTTGTATTAATAAATGTGGTTGTAGAAAAAATATTGTGTACAACTTGTACGCAAAGCACTTTTTCCACTTTCTAGATTTGCGGCACTCGCATTAAGGGCTCGTACCACAAACTTCTGAGCTCGTGGGAAAAGTAACACTGCGTACTTGTTGTACAATCTACTATTATTGAACAAAATAAAAAATTATACGCTACAGTGACGTCACACAGTAGGTACACGTTCTGCAAATGAGCATTTTGTAGTAAAATAAAAAATGACTATTTCAAAGCTTTCTACACATGTTTTAGCAAAAGAAAAATACTTATGCACAATTCCCAATATTTTTAGAAATTTCGTAAAGGTTGATGAAAAGTAGTTTGTTAATCATGTTGTAGACATTTTGTAAAATCTCTGAACGCCTTCCTTCTTGTCTATATATTTCAGCTCTTGTTCGGCATTACTATTTATCCCTTTGCGAGTTCAATTTGACGAATATCTCACTAGATTTCACTAGTTCTATAGTCTAGAACTACCTCGATTAGATTAAATTCCAAAAAAGATGGTCTTAATAGTATTGAAAATAATTCTTTTTAAGCGCGCTGGTAAGCCCGGGCCTGATAATGTCGAGGAAGCAATCCCAATGTAGAAAGTCGCGAGCCAAACGCGCGCTACGTCCAGTCTAGTGTTGCACTTGGTGTCCTTGAACGATGGCGCGTATGGGTCCCACTTGCACTTTCCTGCAAGAACCGGAGCCCAATCGCCTCGGTACGAGAAACCCATCTTCAGAGAAGAAGAAAGAATAGCTCTCCTATATTTTACGCCGTTGCCAACTCTCAGGAGATGTTGCTCATTTTGAAGATAATTTATAAATTATGTTAAGTCCATTTTTTTTCCTATTATTATAGAAGACTATCTAAGCATAATAGTAGAATTATTAATTGTCTAAAATATAAATTTAATTCTTGTAATATTCAGAAACGTAAATATTGTTTAGGCTCAAGATAAATATAATATTTTATCTACGACTATTAACTGTGATTTGACAACATAAAGTTGACATGTAGCCGTTTGTTAAGCGTTTTTTCTTTTCGTTTGATAGAGTGATATTAACTGCATTAAAAAAATTCAGATAAAGTTACATTAAATTTACTTATCGAAAAATGCTTTTGCCACTTTAGTCATGTTAGTAGTTGAATTTTGAAAGCAGTAAAAGGTAAAAACGATTTTATAGTATTTGCAATTTTTGTCTATAAACAGTTACATAAAGTATTAAAAGATTAAAATAATACTAGGGAGTCCATTCCGTTATAGTATTTAGATGTAGTTTTGGAGAAGAAATGGCGGGAACTTGTATGATGCTGGAAGATATTTGTGTATTTTATGGTGGCAACACTGGGTGGTTGGTGTTACCGGGCCAGCTAAGGATCGTCGTTACCCTGCCAGCAGAGCTTTGACTCGGCTTGGAGCTAGACGAGACTCTCGAAGTCTGATTCTCGTCTTCTCGACCATCTTTGCTGCCGTGCAACGCGACAGACACGGAGTAGGCGGAGACAGTAAGAGTTGTTGACCTCAGGTCAACACAAACCACGCTCATGCTCTTCTATACACTTTTTATAATTTTACTCACTCTTCTTTATTAGACTTTTATATTTGTTTGGCTAACAGGCTTCGGACGAGCGTGGGATATGCGCGAAATTGAGGCACGTGCATTTCTAATTATTTACAACATGCACGGTTCTCTTACATTTGTCTATTATATATTTTAGATAATTTAACAAAATAACTTTACTTTTGGTACCTTAATGTCATTACATAAAAAATTGATAAAACAACCTGTGGCAACATATAAATACGAGTGTAATATTTTGAAAATATATTAAAAATAAATATTCTATTGTATAACAAGATTATTACACAAATTACTATTAATCAGACAGTATAATTGGATTTCCAGGTACCTCTAATTAAAATAAGAAACGCAATGGATTTATTTGTTTGTCATTTTAAATTTTGCTGTATCAGTTCAATGATCCCTGTGTTAATCTATTTTTAAACCTTGCAATTGTTTACGCATTATTTCAACAAATTATTATTCACTAAGATATCAAAGAAATCACTGAAAATATAAACTATTAAAAGTTGTAAAAAATTTAAACACTCCTAGTGATGAATTTATTATTTAATTAATATTCTGCCAGTTGTTCACAAGTATACCCACATGTTTAATATGTAAACAATACACATTGAGGATTAAAATTACTAGGTCAAAAGTGTTTACTTTAGAAACCAACCCAGTCTTTTTTTCTATAGTTTTCTTGAAGTAGCTGATGCAATATTCAATGATATGCATAATACAGAAAAAAATAATACAGAGTGTTGTCTTATAATGTATTTTGGAACCACACTAATAATAATTGTGAACATACATAGCGTTGTCGCTATAGGACAAGGGGCTGGAAATTGTTGAGATCTGATAGTTAATTTTGGGTTTGATTATATGTACTTAAATGGGTTGTATATAAAAATAAGCAATTTTTTAAGCAAACCAATTAACTAAAGGATGTAAACACTGTTATAAAAAAGTGAAAACTTCTTAAAGAATCATTTGATTTCATTTTAAGAGTAATTTCTATTTATCGAAAGACAGGATCTTGAAGATAAAAATCAAATTTTAGAGGAGGAAGTTAATATATCATTAACGTCTAACCCAAATCGTAGAACTTATAAATTACATGACTGAGTTTCTTTTATAAAGTAGATATCCACCAATAAAGGGATTATTTAAAAATCCATCCCTAAGAGTATAAAACTGTTCACTAAAAATTTATTACAAACTAAAACAGTTTTTCGTTAGCTTAATAACTAGGGGGACATTTTTTTGGGATTTTTTTTTCTTTTTTAAATTGTCCCTAATTCTTTTAGTTTTTGACAGATTTGCAAAAACCAGACCCCCTCTTTTAACTTTATTTGTTTGTATTTTTGTAATTGTTTATGTGCGGATTTGAAACTTTGGCATATTTTCTTAGATATCATTAAGAATCGAACGAGCCGTATTTTAATTCGCAATGTGAATTTACTAAGAAATTATGAGATTTTACCAAAAATTTTATAAAATGCTCAATACCATAATAAAATGTTCTTTCTTTTTTTTGCAGAACTGTAGCAAGAATCATCGAAACCTGTTGCCCAAAACTAAATGAAGATCAATACAATCAAGAGAAAACAAATTAGTTGAAAGGAATAAAAATTCTAATTTACTGATATGTCTTTTTCAATAAATGTATTTTTTTAATTTAATTAAAAACTTATAATAACGTTAGAACGATAAGTGAAAATAAAGGAGAAGTGCTAACCACAAAGATCTTTAGTAGATAATATCGAGTTTGAAATTTCTGTCAACTTTAATAGCGCTTGGAGGTTGTAACATACGCAGCCATACGGTCATATTAATAAAATAAATGTAATTGTAAGTACTTACTTGGCGATAATAATCTGAAAGACATGTCATAAACTTTATAATATATCGGATATGTTTATAAGACCTGACGAACCGGGTAGAAGACCAGTTTAAAGTTTGGGAAAGTAAATAATGGGCAAATGAGTGAAAAAGTGGAAGTTGAACTAGTCCCCATATCACATTGTAGGTGGATATATTTCATAAGGGTCATCCAGGTCAATGCAGATACAATCTCAAGACGGCCACGCGCTTGCACAGGTGGTCGTGTAATGCCATGT
Organism: Neocrepidodera transversa; assembly: GCA_963243735.1. NCBI lineage: Eukaryota > Metazoa > Arthropoda > Insecta > Coleoptera > Chrysomelidae > Neocrepidodera > Neocrepidodera transversa. Next base: position 8,902,132 of record OY725339.1, read on the forward strand.
TGCCATTGTTGAAAAAATTTTAAAATAAATCCAAACGGTTGTCCAAGTCTCAAATATGGTTAAAGCCGTTAAAATAACCCAAAATATTCAAATCAAAAAAGTTTCGGCATAGATAACAAATATAAAATATGGATACAAAAAATCCTTTCCAAATTTAAAACAATAATAAATTTAAATTAACGCTTATCTTAAAAACCTACAGATGATTTCGAAAAATCAAGTAAGATACATTTTGAAGAAAAATGGAAATTTATTCCTCCGATGAATCCATACTGGGAATTAATCTGGAAAGCACAAAATGTAAAATTGCAAGTGATTCGTATCTCACATTTAAAGAATTTAGTATAGGATACTACAAAAAATTTAAAACAAATTTTCTACAAATGCTGGATTAAAGAGTATAGCAAAATGATTATTTTTTTTTGTCCAAACTTAGCTAAGAGCTAAAAATAATCATAAAATGGAATATAGTAATTGTGAAATATGCTGAAATTTATACCACCAATTTGTGGATACTGAAAAAACTTTCTTCATATTTGAAATTCAGAGACATGTAGAAATTTATTTTTTGTTAGGTTTTTTATTTGCGGATGGAACGATAAATCTGTAGACTTGGCAATGACGTGGTAACGGTCGTCCATATCCAAAGTCGCAGAACGAGTTGAGAATCGAGAACCACGCACGGTCTCCCTAACTTGGAGTGCCTTTTGCAACATCTTGTCACGGTTAATTACTTATTGTTCGAAATAGACCAACTTAATTGCTTTCACGATATCTAATGTATCCCATAAATATTCATGGTAGTCAAGATTGGTTCGTATTGGGTCAAGACAACCGAAAATTGATTTATTCTTTAATCTCACATCTAATTTAATTTTGTGTTTGAGAGTTGAACTACAAACTACGTGCTTAATTGCTTTAATATTTTTTGACAGAAAAGCTACTGAAAGAAGATAGACAAAAAAAAATCTTCAACTAAAAAAAAATTGATACCTATAAAAAGTTTTTCCTACCCTCAAATATTGAAACACAGTAATGATTTATTATCCACTTAAGGTATGGTGACAACGATGCAAAATAAATTAAAGTTTATATTAATAAATTTTTTATGCAAAACACTGATTAATTTCACTAAAATTTTGTGTTTTTTCTTAAACTTTTGAGAGACTGAAGACTGAATTAAAAATAAAATAATTTAGCAGGCATTCGATCCTAGTGATCAAAGAGACGATTATAGGAAAAAGTAATCGTTTATTAATTACACTCAATTTGATAAAAATATAATCATGTCCTGATTACTGCTTGTTTGTACCTAGGAAAAGTAATCCATTACTAATTATTTTTGTAATTGTACAACGCGATTACTACACACAAAAAAACTATTTACCTACTTTAATTAAGTAATAGTGCTCTAATTTAAGTAAATTACACTGATTTATTTCTAGAAAATGGATTTTTTATTGAAATATTAGTAATAAGGTGTAGATGCAGTTAGAGAAGGTTAATGTTATATATTAAATTTTTTAATTACAAGAATAAGTGAATTAGACACATTTTTTTTGTTAAACTAACTTTTTTTTAATAAAATATGATTTGTTTATTTTTACTCTATTTTATTATAACACAATAACAATATTTCTATTTGACAAATATTATCATCATATTTGTTTCTGAAAATGATCATAATTTATTTAATATGATGACATTCATTTTCAGCGGTATTCATCATGGTATCCCAAATAATACATAGAATGAACACTACACTAAATAATTTTTAGAATAAATGCAGGTTTTTAATTAAAATTTGAAATCTGTTAAATATCAGATCAATAATTATTAAAAAATAATAAATAGCAATATAAAAACTATAATAATAATCTTTGTGATCTTACAAAAATAATTATACAAAACGACACAAAAATTTTGTACCGTATGGAAATATGTTATCTACTTAATGCTCATAAAATTTTATTCCTAAAAAATATTTTTTTTAAATAATTTGTTTTCAATCCGATAATAATAAAGTATCTTTGTTCTCTAATAGAGTGTAGTATTAACACAAGTAAACATATAGTTATTTATCTACGACATTCATTAAAAACGAGCAATTTTACACTTATTCTAGTATGTAAAATAAGTGTAAAAACGCTTGTTTTTAAAGAAAGTCGTAGATAATAGTATAATATTATGTACCAAGGGATTAAAAGTAGAATTTTAGTCACGTGGCATATACGCTATTTTTTGCACTTTATGGACTAAAACTTTGAAATTCATACGATAATTATGTGAAAAGAAACACTCAATAATATTTAATAACGATAACTTAATCGATTACTTAATCGCTATGAAAGTCATTAAAAAAATAAATAAAAATGTATTGGCTTACAAACGAAGTCTTGTTAGCGACGACCCAAAATCTACTACGACCCATATGAAATCGCTATCTTCGTAACTCAGCGAAAACGGGCTATAGTATCTTCGGGAGAAATGATCCCCATCAATTTCTGAACAACTTAATTTTTTTCTGTGGTCTGTATGTCTGTCTGTCTGCAGGTCGTAATTTTTGAGCAAATCGCTTCAAATTTGGGAAAAACATACCTTGAAGTACTGTTACGAAGCCTATTGAAAATCGGAATAATCGGAAAATTTCTTCTGGTTTTCCCGGATAGTTTTTACGAAAATGTCATCATTTTAAAATAACGATATCTCTGAAACCATGAAAGATATTCAAAAAAGAAAAATACGAAAATGTAGGACTTAAGTAGCTCAACAAGTATTATTTGAAGTATTTTTCCGAATTTTGTTGAAAAAAATAAAAAAGAAAAGAAATTTTTGAAAATAAAATGCTGAAAATCTCGAAAACGAGGGGGAATATCGACAAATGACAAGAGTACTTTTTTGCTGTACTGGAACCGATCCTAGGAAATGAAAAAATTTGAAAAATCTGGAAAAGAATATTAGAAAACTGAAAAAAAAGAAGAAAAATAGGAAAAAAAATAACGGAAAATGTGGAAAAAAATCATGAAAAATATGAAAAAAATAAAAAAGATTTTAAAATAAATCATGAAAATATGGAAAAAATAATGAAGAATATGGAAAAAAAGCGAAAAACATGAAAAAAATAATAAAAAATATGGAAAAAAATGAAAAAAAATGGAAAAAAATAATGAAAAATATGGAAAAAATAATGAAAAATAGAGAAAAAGATAGAGAGGGGGAAAGAGATATTAAACCACATAAGGAATTTAGTTCTCCCGACCGCACAAACTTTTTTTGTGAGTCTTCAGTAAACGAGTATAGGTAAGGGTAAAAAATAGCAAAAACATAAGCATAGTACTTTTTCTACTCGACGACGTTTCAACATGTGTGCAGAAAATGTCTATGCGGAAGAAACGGAGCAGGGTGGGGGTTCGTAGTCGTCGCATTTACTACACCCTTGTGGTTAGTTGCCTGTTATATTACCCCCACTAAAATAGTTTGCTATGGTTTCTATTGGTTTTGATATTTGAGGGGCTAACATTTTTTTAATCCCTCGGACGGGGGACTAAAAATATTTTAATCCCAAGGGTGTAAAAGTGGCAATTTAGTCCCTAAAATGAGGGATTAAGCTGTTGAAGTCCCGGAGGTGCAAAAAAATATATTGTGGTACTAGACTTTGATTTTTATTTCTTTATAAATATATCATATCAGAACTTATTTTTATATTAATAAGTTTTATATCGTGCTTGTTAATTCCTGAACAAATTGGTTTTTGTTAAAATTCGATAAAATTTATTAAGAAAACCCACAATTTCCATTAAACTATATAAATAAGCATATATGGACAACAGGACACTCAACTGCACAGACAATGGACGGACAAAAACCATCCCGCCACTGTAATTATTTTAGGGTTACTTAGAGGATTCCAAGTAAAACTTTCTTGTATCAATTCTATTTATTTTTTTTTCATAATAGATTCATATTTTATTCCATTCTATTTTATTGCCGGTGTTAAGTTGGCGTGTTGTCTGCCAAAATATGAATTTAAAAAAAAATATGTTTAATTTCGCACTTCAATAATTAGGTACTTCTAAACCTGAGAAAAATTTCCAATTTATATTGTATTGACTATAATAAATAAACAATATTTTTTTGTTGCTTGTCTATTTTTTAAGTATATTTTACCTTATCCACTTGATTAAAATGTTGAACAAAATTGTGCTTTAGTTGGTTCACCGTTTGGTTATTTATATGGTTTTATAATAATGAATACAAATTTATTTGTACAATCCAATAACTAGAACGACGGTCCCGCTATTAGATAAAAGCATTTTATTAGAGTTGTTTACAAATTTTCTAAACGTCTTTTCTAGTTTCTTTTTTTATTATTATTTTTTAATAGCAACTGTTACAGGGGCTACGCCTGGATCCGTAGGCACCTATCAGATAAATATAACGAACCTGTGAGGTTAATAAAAGTAATCTCTGCAAGAGATGATTGGAAAGTAAGAAACACGCTACTGGTTAATAATTGTAATTAAGGGAAGTCTACAGGTCAACACAACCAGGTGTTCTTTCTCGTATACAGTAGCAAGTTGCCCCCGCTCTCTACTCCACTACATCATTGTACACACCAACGCTCCACATCGGTACACTCACGGCCACAAATATTGCATAACGACCGTGGACTTCCATTGCATAAAAATCAGGGAGTTGTGCTTATCGATACAAATTTATAAGCTGGTTGATATGATCTTGCTACTATACTTGGTATAGCTGTGGGTACTTATTATAGTACTGAATTATATTAAAGACAGCGTTTTATTACAATTATTCCATTGTTTTAAATAACTGCATAATTTTTTGTCACTAGTGGGGATTTTTTTATAATTTTAGATATTTTAAATAAAAAGTGTCAAACGTCATTTTGGAATTAATTTATAATTTTAAAGAAAATAATTTTTTATACTTTTAGGTACCTACAAAAAAGATTGGTAATTTATTTAAAATAAAAATATACACTATTATAGACTCGAATAGATATTATTCCTCCCTCTGTTAATCAATTATTCCTTCTTTATTAAATAGCGAAGCAAAGCGAATGTAGTTATTGACTTTACAATGTACGTCTGTGACAATTTTGGAACTCTGTTTTTAGCAATCGATAGCTAGTCACAATAGCTCCCTCACCTACTATTTTCAATGACCCAAGTTAACTGCAACCGTCTGTCTGTCCGTTTGTGTCTTTCCGTCTATCTTAGCGATAACTCGTGGACGGTTTCGAATTTTGGGTTTCTGTTTTCAGTAATCTATAGAACGGTTTCGGATTTTATTATTTTCAATGACCTAAGTTAACTCAAACCGTCTGTCTTTCCGTTTGTCCGTAGTTGAGCTACTTGGATACCTACTGTTTGCTTGTTGGGTTTATTATTTTCTTCTTCGCTGTCGTAGTCTACATCTATAATAATTTTATTGCTGTGGAACAATTTTTGCATCTAGTTTCTACGTCCCACAGTGAAACCAAATAAAAAAAAACCGGTAAAAAGTCGAAAAATAGAGTTTAAGCTCCAGTAATTTCTACTCGTGGGTTAGATTGTGTAAGAGTCAAATTCCAGACTTCGCAACGCGCCCTATCCCGTATACCTTCTATTGTAGGACAGTAAAAGCAAACCCTCAATCGAGCTAGACGCGTCATACAGTAAGCAAATATTTCATCGCTATGTTCAAGAGTACATCAAATCTCTAAAAGTCAATCGATTTCAATTTTTAAAAATGAAATCTTCAGCTGCAAATAAGTAGAAAATCATTATGTAACACAATATTAATATAGTTTATGTGATATCAATAAACGAATCATTTGTACGAAAATGAACAGATGATTAAAACAGAAAATTTTAAACTCTTATAGAAAAGTTTATGTTCTATAGAGTTCAGCGACTTGACCGATTATATGTTGTAGATGGAACTACTATTGAATGAAAAAAATGGAATCCTAAATCTCAAAAACGTACCCATTTATTTCTATTACAGATTTCAACCTCTTTAAATATAACTAATTTCATCAAAACAATTTTTTCGCTATTTTTACTGTAATAGTAGATTGAATTGGGCGCTCTGTAAGCTGTGGGGATTTTGGGCTGCCAATATAAGAGAAAGTAATTATGGTGGCGATTTTAGGTTGAATTCTATACAAATCTGAAATAGTTTTAATTTCAATCAGTTATTTTAATTTCAACCCCCCTAAAAACGTCCTATTTCAAAAAAGGCAATTTCATTATTATCTTTACGTTGATTGTCAGTTGAAATTCTATACGAATTCAAAGTTTTAGAATTTTATTTTATTGTTTAAATTTTCACCCCCAAACTAAGCCAATTTTGAGAGGTGGTTTTTTTCACTATTTTTCTATAATAACCAGATGATATTGTACGATTTTCAGAAGTTTCAGAGTTTTGACCATTTTTTTTTGTTTTCGTCCTAGTGCGTCGGTCATATTCGATTCTTAAACTGTCCCCAAATTAATTTAATCGAATTAATCCGATTGTATTAGATTTAGTAATTCTCTCTAGAGCAACTTTTTGTCAATTTCCTCTGATTTCTAAATCGTATACGTCATTATCCATCCTCATTTTTTTTTCCTCAAAAAACGAAAAAATATTAAGCTGTAAAATATAATTATAGGTAAAAATTTTTTTATATTTTTTCCCCAAAAATACAAAAAATCCTTCATTTTAACAAAATTTTCACTTTAGATTGATTAAATGTAGCCTGACTTAAATTTGCGCACTTTCTATTATTAATTGGTAAGAAATTTTTATTGTTTGTAAAAGTTTCTACATCCAGTAATTTTTATTAGAAGGCGACAAACATATAAAAAATGTACATACATCATTATCCTAAAAATTCCATTTTAAAATTTTAAAACAATGGGATATTTTTTTAAATTTGTGTGACCGCCGACTTTTTTTTTCTTTTTTTTTTGTATTTAAAATGCTTGTTTACCGATTTTAATTTTTTTTAATGGCCCAAAATGAATTAAAGAAAATTTTCACATAGTACGTAACTTCAAACTTTCATTTACCAACTAAATTAAGTACTTTCTAGTAAAACAGGTTTAATCCGACATATATAGCGCAAAAAATCCAAAATTATAGAATATTTGAACAAACGCAGTTATAACATTTCTGCCATATAACATATTGTCATAAAGCAGCATATACTGTACATTTTCGAAATGGTCAAAGTCCAGTATTGTATACCGCGATTTAAATCAATATTTATCAATAGTCCGAAGGCACCGATAACTGAGTAAAGTCATTTTAGATTTTGATTACTTGAAATGAGGTTAAAATTTGATAGTACCAAAATAAATTTTTAGTGGTTGCATAATAAAGAATTTATTACTTATCTAGATAAGTAGATATGTCCCAGTCTAATATTCTTTACCGGCACCGGACAAGAAGTGTGTTACATAAAATTAAATTTTCGGAAGCCGTTTTTACGTTGGTTAGGTTTTCAAAATTGGTTTTTTGCACAGGAATTAAAAGCAAACGTATTTCGGTATTTAAAAATATTTTGTTTAGGTTTCTTCACTATTTTTTACCCCTTGTTTTATCTTGCCGATTATACGAACTTTAGCCCATTTTATATCCTCTTGCAGCTATGTCATTCAGGGCCTCAGATCTCTTTTAGTTTATCAACAGTTTTTAATAAAATTTTGGATATCTTCTCTTTAAATTTAATTTATTTATTCCATTTTAAAATAAAATTTAGATACAAGACTTTAATTTAGTTGAGGAGAAATACGTTAATCGCAGATAATATTTATTAGTATAAAAAAGTGGCCAATTAGGCAAAGTAAAATGATTTTGCCACGAAACGTTTTTACCGTTTTAGATTTAAATAATAGAGGGAAAAAATGAAGAGTCTTCTATTGAAAGCCTACCCCTCGTAAAATTGATTTATCTCGTTATAGATACGTAAGTGTAAGGGTTATTTCGCTTTCAATCTCACAACCCGTATAATTAATTCATAGATAATTGAGAACCTGTAGCGTTTAACCGCACAACACCTTAATAAGTGTATTCGAGATTTACAAGATAAAATTGTTAACCCTCTTTTCGATAAAAATAATCTGCATAAACGGAAACTTAACTCATCGTAACTTTTAAAAACAGGGCTGTATTAAACTTAAAATATTCTAAATAATGTAGGAAATTTTCTATTTATTGTTTATTGAACATAAACAGGGAAATTGAAATTGACACGATCCGGTGACACGCAATTATCGCTCAAGAGAAATCTGACGATTAGGTTAAAAAAATTTTTTTTTACATTTTCAAAAATTTAAGGGATGCCTGCCAGAACAGTACTTTCTCAATTGACTTATAATAAATAATTTAAAAAAAAATTAGCATTGTGGGGAAACGGGTTAGTCGGATGGTTCGCTAGTTCTCCTACTATTACATTTACTAATTACTCCAATTTATAAAAACAAGATTATACATTATATTGCATAAAACGTAAAAGGTATACTTAATTTCAGTGTTTTAAGAAATTAAGTTTTTAGTAATATTTTACACAAATTAATTTTTAAATTGAATCATTAATTAAAATCTTAAAATTGATAGCTGCTTTTAAAAGTGTTGTGAAGGAAATCAATTAAAACCGTCGTAGTGAATAGAAGTCGGTAAAAAAAGCGTTAAAAAAAGACGGACCTGGTAGATCTTCTTAAATAACAGGTGTTATATCATTAATGATATCGTGGCATCATGAGCGTATTCAACCTTTTTTTGCTCGCTTTATGAGTGCAGCGATTCTATGTAAAGTGGAATAAGGGTAGCACTTAGGGATATTGTAAAGGTTAGAGTTACGGTAGTGTTTGACAAATTTGAATAAAGCTTCATTATCTACTTACTATTGTGTGATATATGATTTACTGTTAAACCAAATTGTTGTAGAGCTTTTATCTAAACACCTGGTTTTTCTGTAACTATGTGTGCTACTATAGGGTGAGACATTGTTATAGTTACAGGGTAATTCGACACTATTTTTTCAAAAATTACAAGTCATTAAGGGATCATTACTGTTTTTTTACTTGGTATTGTTAAAAACATTATAATAGGGCTAACCTGACGCTACAAATAGTTTCCCCTTTTTTATTTAGATTCATTATTATTAACAAGTGAAAAATAAATTTTAACAAACAAAAATTTTCTAAAACTTATTTGATGCTGCTATTCATTAATTTTTTAGCTTTGAATTATATATTACAGACAACATCTGAAAGATGTAATAATTCTGTTAAACATAAACATATTTTTAAAATTTCAAGTACTACATCATAACTTCTAAAGGATTTTGTTTGTTCGGTGCTCAATTTGCGATGATTTTTGAATTACATTAAAAAAATACCTAGCAAAAAATTCGTAGTTATCTAAACAAGGAATGCTAATTTAAACTAATTTTCAAAGGATGATATAATCCTTAAAACATATCAGCAAACAGTAAAAATTTACAATAACTGTCTAGGGAATTATTATCATTTATAAGAAGGATAAATAATTCTAAAAGATATGATCCGATATATGATTTTCCCTTTTCTTTCTGTTTTCTTCCGAAAAGCTTGCTAACCACATGGAAAATTATTTTCAATAAGTTAATTCTATCGAAGGACTTTCTAGACTGTATATTTAAACCTCGGCTAGCTTGAAATAACTCATAGTATAGTCAAATAGGCCAACTACTATTTTATATGTATTACTTATATTCTGAATGTATTTTTTAAATTTCCTATTTTTCATCAATTTTATTCCCTCACGTGATTATATTTCGCTTTTTAAAATTTTTCATATTTTTAATAACTTTTTGTTCTTAAATCTTTCTTGTTTTCAGATAATTACCATAATAGATTCAATGAGTGATAATTTAAGAAAATTGGTCTGTGAAAGTTTACTAATATTACTCGCTATTTAAAGAACGTATTAAAACCTAATCTGATAACTGTAATTGACATTATTTTTAATTAATTTCCAAAATTTAATATTGTTACTGTGAACATAAACTGTCCTGTTTCCTTTATTATTTTATAAACCATTAGTACAGTATGTTCAAAATTGTAACTCCCAAAATATCTTTTCTTTTACAAAATGTTTGAATCTATAATTCATTGATATTAATTTTTGTAATATACTAAAATTACATTTTGTAATATTTTTAATAATTGTTAATTTTATATTGTATATTTTTAATTATTTTTACTTCTATTCTGTTAGAAGGCGACTGTACCTAATCAAAAATTTTCTATAATTTTTCTCAATCTCTAGCACTGCCACTGAACTAATATTTGTTTTTGCTTGTGGATACTGGTAAGTAACTAGAAAATTGCGACTTTGTAAAAATTCCAGTTAATGGCATACATTTTGTGGTTGACACTCTGCGGCGCAGAATATTCAGGAAGTAGCTTATACAGAAGAAAAGTGGGATTTATATCAGACAATACTTAATTCCATGAGTTTAATGTCCATGGTTCGCGAGTACGAGTACTACCAGCAACCAGTAAATAAAACATGTTGTTGCTCGAGGCGTACCGGCGGTGTGGCGCCTACTGTTTAGAGGTTAAAGTCATCCTCATCTTTACTCGTACCATCTCGGTCTCTTATTGATATTGCGACACTACGTGCTAAAAATTTACTAACTGTAAATTAATCTTACCGAGAGGGCCATTCCATCTATTGCATATTAATTTTATCTCTTTTAGATTATGATGTTTTTACATCATCGCTGTTTACTAGTTGTAATTGCATATATGTAATTATTTTTTATATTACCTGTCATAAAATTCTATATTTAGATTAAATTTGGAAAAATATATACATACTTCTTAACTACTAATAATACTACAAATATCTATATTTGCTAACAATAATACATTGTTTTGAATACCTTCTAAAATGTTGTAGTCAAATATTATTGGTAGTGGGGAAATATTTTAAATCCTTAGCTCATAACTTCCCGATTTCTCAAGTATTAAAAAAATAAATGAGCAAAATAATCAATGAAAGTACATATATATAAAATAACAGTACTCTAGCTCTAAAGCCAGAGATGATTTTTTTAATAAATTATACAAATAGATTAATTCCTAAATATTTAGATTATTTTAAGTAAAGCGTTTTAAACAAGTAAAAATAAAAACTTTATTGACTTGGGAAAAATTAGTGTTTGATTATTGTTTAATCTTAATAAATAAAAAAAAGGTGGATGTAAAATGAAAATTGGTATTCCACGATGGTCCATATCTAGCCCCCTGCTATTCGTAATACATGTTAATATTTACCAAATGTTATGAATTCAAAAAAAATATACTCCTACTGTATTAAGACCTAATGAAAACTCAATTCAACAAATGCAAACTGCCAAGTTTCTGGAAATTTATTTACAATTTTTTTTGAACTGGATTTACCATACTGACGGAATTAGAAAACAAGTAAAAAACGGTAATATTTCGAAAATTTAAAGTTACGAAAATAAATTTCTATATAGGTATTACCTTATATACTACAGTAGGTATATATGGTATCAGTAGCGGGAAAGTAAAAATAGGTCAAAGATTAATATCATTTTTGAAGTTTTTAACGATGCTGAATCTATTGCCGTTTTCCGTTTCTATCTCTCACTGTTTTATAAGAGTTTTTTTTCTTCGAAAACTATGAAAGCTCCTAAACGGGTATTATGTTTTATTTAATTTTAATGTACTTGGATTTTTATTTTTTTTTAATTTAATGTTTTATTTCAATTTTTTAAAGTTTTAGTTATTAATTAAATTACTAAAGCAGTCTGGTGTTGTGTTAAGATAATTTTAAATTTTAAATTTAATTAAGCCATAATCTAATGATAAAATAATATAATCCGTAATATTCGTCGGAAGAACCCATAAAAACTATTCAGAACAGTCGAAATTATTTCTCCAACTGTCACCTGTCAAGTATAAAAAAATGTCACAGTTTGAAACTTTAACATTAAATATTTGAAAAATTACATCATGGATTTGAACCAATTTCGGTAAAATGGATTTCGGTTAATCGTTGGAAAAATCAATTACTTTTTGACCGACATCTGTCAAACGGAAGTGACACTGTCAAATATGAAAGAAGCAATATATCACGGAATTTGACTTGTAATATGTCATTTGAAAGTCCTTGAAAATCTCTATTCAGAATAGTCAAAATTATTTTTCCAACCGTCACCTGTCAAAAATATAAAAAATGTCAAAATTTGAAACTTTAACATTCAAAAGTTATACAAGTGATGTTTTTAACAAACAAAATGAAATGCTTAAATTTTCAAAGCCGGCCCTGTTTTTACTGATTTTAAAACAGAAATTATTTCGGTAACTTATGATATTTATTAAAAAAATGTATCATTTGGAAGTATAGTAGGTCGACCTTAGGGGATTTCTTGTAATGACAAGTCATAAACTCAGTTGTTGGCCAACGTAGATCCGTGTGTATGACATGTAACTGTATAACCCTGAAGAAGACATGTCGAAACATTAGAAAAATAGTAAAATTTTAGTAATTTAATTCTTGCTCTTTATTCCAAGAAGAAAAACAACCAAGATATCTAAATATATCAATGTGTGTAATATGTATGCATTTAAAGATTGGAAATTATAATGTATGTTCTAAATTTTCTTAATAATAATAGTTGTACTAGTAAAACAATAGGATATTTCTACGGTCTGTGTACTGGCCTAGTGCCGAAATGTGATCGCATCGTGCAGGTAAGAAAACAAAATTAACCGCACCTCCCACTGACCGCATCTCGGACTGACCGCATCTCGGACGAATCCGTGTGGATTAGTAGTAAAATTAACCAGTTTATAATTTCCAGATGAACTACTTTACTGTATTTTAGATTTATATTAATATTAATTGATATCGGTAATAACTCATTTTTGAAATTTTGTAAATCTTTACCCTTTATTCCGGTCTATATAAAAATATTTATTTTACTATTTTTTGTCTTCAAATTTAAAAAATATTTGGCCCCTTTACACCTTAAGTTTACTTTTTTAATAGTTGTCACCCTAAGTAACACAGGCTTGGAATAAATATTTCTTTACTTAAATTTGTGAAGATGTTCGCAATTATCAATTTGCAACAATAATTTAATGTTCTCAACGAACCAAATACAACAATTGTATTACAAATGCTATTTAGGTGCTTTTATTTTTTTCTCTTCTAAATAATGTCACATTAATCAAAATCATAACCGTATAAAATTAATCCGAATTTCAATAATATGTACATGTTATATCATAATGACAAGATTTCATCACTAAAATTTAAAATTTAATTTAAAATTATAAATGGTAATATTATGGCAGTTATAAAATGTTGAATAGCCTATTAATGTATTTTCTTTCTAGTGCCTTTTGAAATAATACGAATTATCCGGTAAAATAATATACAATACTCTTTGGAATAATATGTGACAAGCATGAACGTTGTAAAATTTTATAACCACCACTCATATTTTAACTCTAACAATACACTTCGTAAAATCTGCTATATTTTATAGCTGTCACATATATTACCATACAATAGTGTAATTGTTACAATATAATTTTCTCGAAGTAATTAGTCTTTATTTTATTCCGAAATCACGCTCTTGTTTCACTCATAATTTGTTAACTATAACTTTATTTAAATTATATTGTTCGACATTGATAGTTTTTAGCTACTAAACTTACAGAGTGGTCGTATCACCCACCGTTTTTCTATTGTGCCAAATAATTTATTACAATGTGGGTTTTTAAAACCAACATTTTTTTAAAATTCATAACTAATAACTATTAAACAAAATTAAATTAATTATACTGAATAACGGTTTTTCTATATAAAGCGTACAAATTTAAAAATCAAACCGCATTTTGGGTCACACAAAATACTGAATACATTTTAAAAGCGACAACTAACTCGTTATTTAATTGAAATATAGAATACAAATAGTTGATCATGAATAAGAGAAAATTTAAGAATAAATAAAAATCCATAAAATATTTTAGTAGAAAATTTTGATTGATTTATCTACACCCTGTATAATTGGTTGTATTTATAAGGTGGAAGATTTGACTTGATGCTAATTGATTCAACGTTCTTCAACAATAATTAATAGATATTATCTCTGATTCCTTCCCATTTTATTTCTTACCAAACATTCCCGGCATTTATTAAAAGATCCGATGTAGTCTGAATTAAAACCAATTATGTTAATAGGGCATAATTTGTCTTCTACTAAAGAAACTCGATAGTCGCTTTTTTACAAAACTTTTAATGAGGCCTTATTGAATATAACGCGAAAATGTATTTCTTCGTACGCTGCAATAACTAGGTCAAAATTATCATATTCCACAACACGTCAGGTTAACCACAGATCCATACGTAAAAGAGTTTTATTATTTTTTTATTACAAATAATTTACATATACAAATAAAATATCAATATTAAGTTTAATAAATTACAGCAATTAGCGAAGATTCTATATTAAAAATATGCAATTTCAACAAAAATAAACCGTTAAAAAAACTATTAATTTTATTTGGAGATTATTAAAATTTTATGATTTGAAAGGCTATTTTGCAAAAAAAATTCAAACTAATTTAAACTTGCCTTTGATCATATTATATAAATAAAAAAACGGTCAATCAGTTGCCTAATCAGGGTTGGTAATTTTTTTCTAAATAAAGACCGATTACCTACTCAACACTTCTAAAAAAGTAATTATTTAATCAATTATTCTTCTGATAAAAGAAATTTTTTAATTCAGTTGACTTTTTTAATATTATATTTTCAATTTTTCCCTAAAAAAAGTCTATAAAATATTTTTCTCACACACTAGCGCCGAAACTATGCGGAACTGTGATTTTTTTTCAAAATTTTATTACAAAAATTGTGGAATTTTGGAAAAAACTTTTAAAATATTAAAGATATTAAAATGGGTTTTTACCATTGGAAAAGTAATGTAAAGCTCTAAATTTACAATGTATTTTAGTTTCTTCTAATTTAAAATTGTAATTGTTATAACCAAAAGAAAGAATTTTTTTTGTTAAAAATGAAAAAAAAAGAATAAAGTAAATAGACTATACGAAAGGGAATAAAAAGTACTATGTTTGTTAATTATTTCATAATTTTAAAATATTATCTGTAAAAGTTATAGCTAAAATGTAAAAAGTTAATAAAATTCAAAGGGGGCCATGAATTTTTGGCAGAAAATTAATTGTTTTTTAAACTAACGTTATTAATGCATTTTGATCCAAAAAACCTAAAAAAGGGTCTACTTTCTCATTTGGAACAAAATTGAATGAAATCTTAATTATTTATTGATTTTAAAATTACTCAAAAAAATTTGTAATAAAAACTCTATAATTGTAATTTTTTTCAAAATTTTATTACAAACATTGTGCAACTTTTAAAAAAGTGTGGCTCAAAAATTTGAAATTTTATTACGATTTTGGAATAAATTTTAAGTTTTAAAATATTAAAGATATTAAAATGGGATTTGTACCATTTGAAGGGGGTAATATAAAAGTCTAAATTTACAATGTATTTTAGTTTTTTCCAATTTAAAATGGTAAGTGTTATAACCAAAATAATTTTTTTTAAATTTATTGTAGTTTCTTTTTATCGAAAATGATAAAACAAATGAAAAAGGTCTGAAAGAGATCAAAAAATATATACTATATACCAAAACAATAAAAAATGTTTTCCTCTATTTTTCCCTATTTTTCCATACTTTTTCATATTTTTTTTTTATTTTTCCCCATTTATCCATATTTTTTCCTATATATTTTTTATTTTTTTCTATTTTACCACGCAGTTTCGTCGCTAGAGGACGTGAAACAATATATATGGACTTTTAAGCCTATTTTTTAGAGAAAATTGAAAATATTATTTTAAAAAACAAATACGCTGAAATAAAAAAGTTCATTTATAAGAAGAATAATTGATTAAACCGTTGGGTGGGATTACCCCTCTTTATTATTAAAACGCTAATTTTATATAATGATTCATTTTAGGACAAACTAGTTCGATTTTTGCTAACTCGGCGATAAAAATAACATTTTGCAAAATCGAAATTTTTGCTGTTTTTATTCCACAAATCGAGAAAGCATCTCTTTATTTTCTTTTATAATTTAATTTTTGTTTGAAATATTAGAAGAATGCTTTTTGTAAATTAGTAATTCAAATTTTTGAATATTTTTTTTGTTTTAAAAGTTTTCTATTTTTAAAATATTTCTTATTTTGCTTGTCAATTTATTTATTTTTGTTTAAAAAATGACAACATATGAAATTAGGTAGGGAAAGAAAAGAGCGTAATATTTAATTTGAAAGATATTTAAACTAAGAATAATAATTGTAATTTTTACTCAATAATTTTGATGATTTTTGTCTGAAAATTTTGCTATTTAACTCACTTCGAAGTTAAGATAAAAACTTCAAAACCCTAATTTTTTTTGACTTAGTTTAACTGACTATATATTTGTCAAATTAATTTTATTTATTTACCAAAGTGATTCCAATTATATCCCCATATGAGTAAATGTAATATGTCATGTTGTCATCCACGAAATGACTAATTACCATGTCTCTGCATTACCTATTGACAGATGTGAGGTAGGATTGACCCGCGGGTCCCCTGGAGACTAACTCGTACCACTTATACACCCACACCGCTTCTGATGAACTAACTCCGCACGACCCCTTATTATGTGTTCTGTTATATTATGTAATGTTTTCAAGAGGGTGATTTAATATGAAACGTTCTTTTTATTCTATGAATGCGGTATTAAATTGACATTTATCAATAAAAAAGTCCGGGGCAAAAAATAAAAAATAATGTATTTGGTTACCACACATTTTTAAAATTTCGAAATAATAATTTTTAAAGTTACGTAATATAGAGCTGGGAAATAATCGCTTACTTGTATAATCAGTTACTTTAAGTAAATCAATTAATTTAATTTTTAATTAATACAAAAAATTTCGTTTTCTTCAAAAAAAGTAATTACTTATTAAACTCCTGTTACGTTAAAAGTAAATTTAGTGCTAAATCTTAGTCATGGCCGAAATTCAAATACCTTATGCCTGAGAACCAGCCAAAAAACTCGTATTTGGAGGTTAATTTTGACTCACTCTAATTTCTTTCTGAATCATAACATTCCTTATAATATTTACTTTGGGACGATATTTCATTTTCAACAAGTTTAATTTCTAAAACACGCCAACTTATTACTTTATTTTTATATTTAAATTATCTTATCTCTTATATTAAACAATTGTCGTAAATAAAAGTAATATAAAACTAAAACTGAAAAATATTTGAGCTCAATGGAATTCCTCTTTGCTCTAGTATTTATTTTATAAGCTCTTATCAAATTTCACAATCAGCTATGCACTAAAACATTTAATAGTGAGGTAGGTTCTAGACTTTTACCCCAATTTAAATAATGATAGAATATTCTGATTCGTGCAGAATTTTTCCTTATCAGTTTTCGATCTTTTGACAGTATAGTACGAATGAAAATTATATCAATTGGTAATTGCTAAGTTGGAAAAGAATTAGAATAAGTCACGATATTATATATATTGCCATTAAATGCATTTTATAAAAATATCCCTGCAGAAAATTCAAAAGAAACTACATTTTCAGCATTTCGTATTGGAATCAATTTATAATTGTTTTTCTTTTAAAACATAAAAAATTTAACTGATCTTCATAACTGGAGGTTTGACAAATTTTACTTTTCTGTTATTATTTTATATTTTATTTAGTCTTCCTATTTCTACATCCATTTCTTTTGTCTCTTAGCACTAGATAATTAAATAATTAATAAGCGCTCGTACTAAATTCCACTCTCTTCACGCCCGTACTTCCTGGGCGATTATTGTATACAAGAACTACTAATTTTTTTTATTGTAAATGCTTCAGTTTTCATTTTAGAAATAAGATGACATAATTAAAGTTCTCAAGTTTTTTGGTAGTTTCTTTTCCAAGAAAATTTGTAGTTTTACATTATGTTCTGTTATTAATTTCTTATATTACTTCATTATGACTTGCTTTTATATATAAATTTTCATTTTCTTAGTTTTCTATTTTTAAAAATTTTATTTTCTCTTATTCCCCATATTTTGAGTAACTCCGTATTATATGTTCTCCATAATTTCCTCTTCTTGTCTTGTTTTAGGTAGTTTTATTATTATTTTCGATCAGGCGGTTTTCCAGAGATTTTTATTATTTCTACTGTACATACAAATTATAAGCAATTTTTTTCTATTTCATCTTTTTGTTTAAGTTATTGTTTCATTTACTTAAACTCTTTATTTATGTCATATATTTCATATTTTTCTTCTTTTATTTGTTTCATTATGTCATATTTTTTTTTTACTTTTATGTCCCACCCAATATTTCCTTTGTTAAATTTATGATAATGTGTTGACTGATATTTTTTACTTATTTTTACACTTTATTTTATTTTATAAACCAGTTAGGAAGTTATTTATGGAATATTAAATATGAAACAATAAAAGTAGACTAAATAAAGTAACCCTTATTGCCCTCTGGGGAGCTCTGACACGATTTTATACAAAATAACCTGTACCTAAAAGTAAACCTGTGAAAAGAAATTTGAAGAGACCTTTTGGTTAACGCCCCTACTATTCACAATATGATGCCCTTTGCAAATGTTACCCTTGCTTTGCCACCCTCACTTCAACCATCGAACACTTATCGGTTTGTGATCTATATACACATACCTGCCCTATTCAATAAGAAAATAGTGCTGGTACCATCATAATATCACTTATGAACTTTATGATAGCTAATAAGTCGCTTTTTCGGATCCTGCTGCGATTTTGTATTACTCATCAAAGGTAGATCGATGATCCTATAAATTAGAATAAGTAGGGTAAGATATTGTTTTTGACGGGAATTTAATAAAAAGAACAGCTTGTAAAATCTGTGGGTATAGCAGTGCATTAATCACCTACCTTAAAATAATTTATAATTTTTTGAAAGTAACTCGATTGTTTTTATTTGTAATAATTTCAAGGACTGTTATTTTATAACTAAAATATATCTTGTTTTTAGTTTCTACTTTTCAGCAAAAGAAGTATAACTTAAGTATATTATAAAGAAAAATTGCTATTTGATTCTACAAACTAATAAAATAAAATACTCATTTAAAGTTAATTAATAAAAATATCTCAATACATTTTTTAAATTTCATTGTAAAATATTCTGTATGACATAAATTGAGATCGATACATAAGAGATTTGTTCCAAACGGTTTGTGCTTAAAATGTTGTTAGGAGCTAAGTGACCAAGTGTCCATTGACACGCTGGACCATAATTTTCAATTATGCCTTTTATTTCTGGTCTGAAACAAGAGGGGAAAAATGAGCGAGAACAAAAAGACCGTTAGTAATACTTTCCCTTCTAACTTTTAGCTGTCAAATGATGCCGGATGACATTTTTATCGTCTCTATATCAAAAATTGGCCACTCAAATGGACAGTGCAAAATAACGGAAAGAAATCCCTACAAAAGTACAAAAGGGCAGGATTAAATTATGCAAAAAAAAACACTTGCCGCTTTGGGTCCAGTACTCAATTATGGTTTGAAGGGTTATAACGAAAAAATTCCTATATTTATATGAAGCGATGAAACAAAGAACCGTTCTGCATAATTTTCAGATTTAACTCTACCTATCAACAGATGAATGTAGTGACATTTTGTTGATGAGACGGCGATATAGCTACACATGCACCTGTGTGAAATGATGCGTAAGCTATGAGTGGCGACCCTTTTTGTTCCTTTGATCCCGAATACTACACCCTTTTTAAGTTGAACAGTCTGCTAATGTCTGTGAACAAGCCAGATACTATTATATAATTTTTTGATGTTCCCAACTATTAGGTAGGAGGCCGCTTTTGTTCCCGAATTTAGTGGATTTTAGGAAGAGGGTGACATTGTTTACCCTATTTTGTTTGATAATTATATTAGTATTAGTAATGGGCTGGTGGTCTGGGAGAAATATAACAGTTTTTTGTGAATTCGTGCACAGGATGTCGTTGTCATCAAATCCTACTTGCAAACAATATTTTGTTTAGATTTGTAACCAAACAGGAAAAGTAGCAATGTTCCATTCATTTGTCATAATATCATATTTTATTCAGACATTTGTAATACAATAAATAAGTTAAAATATTAGAATATATTATCCGATGGCATGAAATATTGTTATGTTTATTTTGCACAAAAATTATGCAGATTTTCGTAAAGAAAGTATAATAAGTTGTTATGTTATCTCTAAGAATTGAGTATGTAAAAACATTTATACAAATTGGATCATGTAAATTAATTGACTGAATAATCCAAATCCAGAACTTTTACATCTTTTAAAAGTTTTGCGAAGAAAATGAAATCGAAGTTTATGAATTGATTAAGAGTACTTTATATGACAGTATTTTATTCATAAATAAATTGAAACCAGGTCAGGCTTCGCGTACAAATTAAACCCTCTATTTTTGTTCCTTTTTCGACTTACACTAAATTTTATTTTATCTATTTTTAAAATTTTATGTAATATTTATCTGTAAAAAAAATGTATTTAAGAATAAGAGTACATTAAATAAAGGACTATTACAGGTTTAATAGCGATTTTGGGCATTTTTCTTACCATTTTATTTTGAATTTTAGACTAATAAAATTTTTTTACACACACCTAAAATTGTTATTTTCATCATCATTGATTCTTCGATTTGCACAAAAGTTAAATTAAATTAAAGTAATCGATCTTTAAAGGGGTCAAATTAAATATCTAAAAATGTCTATTTTTGCCTTATAATTCTATAGTACTTTCAAAATCTCCTTAATTTCGTGGTTATACGTATATTCAAAAATATTATTTGACTGCAAAAATTCCATCTTTTGAACAGGCATTATAGGTGTACCCACCAAATATTTAAGATTTCTGTCTTGGGACAAACAAAATCCTATGTTAAAATGCCATAAGGAATTATGGTCATATATTCAAAAAAATTGTCAGACCCCAAAGGTCATCTGGATATTCCAGTTTTTTGCCGAGCGATTAAGATTTTCATTTTAGGGCAGGTATATAGGTGTTTTATCTTTTTGTCAAAAGTCCAGAAACCGGAATATATAAATATATAAAAAAATAAACAAATATAATAAACTAAATGGATAGATAAATAAGATAAATAATAATAATAATTTAGATAAGAGTTGTATTCTAGGAAAACCAAAAATGGATCCAGAAGACTACTACAAACAGCCATTAAAGAACCTGTATACACTTGTACATGGAACAAGGTTGATGGACTGGGTGTAGTAGACGACAAAAAAAAAAAAAAAAAAAAAAAAAAAAAAAAAAAAAAAAAAAAAAAAAAAAAAAAAAAAAACTGAGTCCCGTCAAAAAAAAATTATATCGTGCGTCGTGTAGAAGGGACTTCCTGGGATTAGAAAAACATGTTTTTTTTGTTGAACTTTCTATAAATATATCCAAAATATGCGAAAAAACAATGTTTTCTGATCTACTAGATGTCTAAAGTTAAAATTTTGATATTATTGAACTTAATCGATTTTTTACTAACTTCTCAATTATAGTTTTGAAATTTTCAACATTTTTATATTTCCGATATCAATGCAATATTTGATTTTTTTTTAAATGATTTGTTTATAATTATTAAAATTACTTGTTGATGCTCATAGATCTGTTTTGGTTTTATAAGAATCTCTGTGAATCGTCAGAGAACTTACTAATACTAATACTCTCCCTATACTTCATCCACTACAAGTGAACCCAAAGGGTTGTGCGTGGAAGTGACGGCTATTATTATTATTTTCCGTGGAGCTCCGAGGCGACTTATTGATAAGTGATGGCGCAATTTAGCTATATGTGTAGTAAAACCCGGAAAACCTCAATGCCAGTGGATCAGTTAAATACAGAAAACAAACATCACGCTTATTGACCGATATTCAACTAGTATGCTGAGTTCCCGGACGGTTTGCAGAAAGAAAAGTAAGAAAACTTTCAATAATAAAATTAAAATACAATGAAAAATGGATGGAAAACAAGAAAAAGATGGAAAACAATTAAAATAATATGAATATATGAAAAATATAGACTCGTCTGGAATATGTCACCCAACACATATTTTTTTTACGTTACCCAATACATAAATGTTATTTTAGAAAATTCTTACCGTTGACATCTGTATCATATTCTAAAACTATAAAGACAGTTATTGTGGCTCTAACACTATATTGTCATAATACAAATTTGAAAAATTTCAAAATTTTGCAAAACATGCTCAAAGAACATTTTTTTATTTTAATTATAAACTAATACAAAACTCCTCATCACTGAATATTTTTTCAATATAAAACGAACTTTCAAAACTGCTATAAAAACCGAAATAAGAGACGTTTCTTATACACATTAATAGTTTGGAAGCTTTTTCTAACTATTTTGTTTATTCTGTATACTTTAAACATTCTGTGATGATTTTTTCTGCATCTAAGAAAAATTTTAAATTAAAATGTATACAATTTTCTATTCTTTGCCCATACGTAGACATTTAATTTAAACGCGTTATATGGAAAGAAACTAAACTAGAAATCCATCGATTTAAATATTTTAGAAGCGTATAATAATTTTTAATTATTTTTCTGTGAGTCAAAGAACGAAAATAATAAATTCCATTTTTATCCCCTCGAAGTAACATTTAACGAACTTTATACCTTTAAATATATTTTTTGAAACAGGTGTACTCAGACTTGATTTTAATTTAATTTTATTGCTTTTTTTAAATTTTTTTTGGAATATGATCCTCATAGAAATTAAAAAGTTTAGCTACTTAATGAATTGGTTGAAATCCTTTTAGCCTTTTTTAAAAAACACAGAAAGTATTTTAAAACAATAAAACTACTACTCCAAATTAATTTAAAAAAATTAATATATAGAATTCGGGAAACGCTGAATGTATGAATTTTGATGTATTTTTATTAAATATTTTGGGTTGTTAAAGGGTTTTTTTTTGTTTCGGCATCGCATAATAAAAATCTCTGCTGCAAGTGATTTCTTCCGCTATAACGCGCATATGTTTGTTATTTCTAGCGTCCTAGCTGAATTGCGGATAGTGGATAGATAGTAGAAATAGGGGAAATAATTTTAAGTGATGTAGCAGTGGCACGATAGCAGGCGTTGGAAATTTTCTGGTGTCAAACGCGCCACATGAAACAAATTGTACTGTTCGTGATAAAGTGACATAAAATGAGTTCGGAAATCAATTTCAATTGCACTATATTGACATCATTTAACAGCGGTAATATAAATCAAAATTGGAACATGTGGCGTTCCGGAAGTAACGCGCGCGGGCAATATGTGACGTACCAACCATTACGATCTAATTTTATTCCAAATAGGCACGCTCACCTTTACGCTACCTCGTTCCAACCACCTGTGCTCCTTTGAATCTATCATATGGTCAACAACGAATTAACATAATCATTACTGTTTAAGATTCAAACGTATTCAAATCGAGCTGCATATCAGCGATTATATTATGAAAATATTGCGATTATCTATATTGTTCGAATAAGCGGCCCGCAACTGTGCAACTTTTAAACGCAACCCTTTCCACCGATAATCCGAATAGGGCAACTAGAAGGGCTGTTAACCCTCAATAAAAATTCATTACAAATACTTTAAAATATATATATATATATATATATTGTTATGAAATTTGTTATACCCTGTAATTTTGGGCAAGTGTTATGAAATTTGTTATACCTTGTATAAGATTTGTTATTAAATATTATGGTAAGTAGGGGTTAGTTAGGTTAAAAAAAAATGGATAGTAATTGGTATTAAAATTAACAGTATTCCTTTATTTTTAACATTAAAAAGAAAACTGGTATTAAAAGTATAAACTAATTTTTTTTTATAAATAGGGCTTAAGCCATTTGAAGTATGAAATTCCTGTGACAGGTTGGATGACATTTCCTATCAGGTGAAATGATTTGTCATTGGGATGGTGTCAACCAAAATTATAGTTAAAAAAAATAGTAGGTAAACATTTTGGGCTTAAAAAAAAATTGAAAGTGGTTGTTGATGACTGAAAAATAAAATAGGTTGTCAAAAAAAGAACTTGATATTAAAGTTTTTTTTTGATACAAAAAAAAAAGATTTATTGAATGTTATAATGTTTAGTAGAGTTGAGTAAAATAAAAAAAATTACATACCCATAAAGATAAGGATTTTATTAATAAATTAAGATAAAATTTGGAAATAGCAAAGGACAAATTTAAAATAAAGGTAAAAGAATACATAACAAGATAGAAATTCAAATAGTTGTGAACAGTAATAAACATACAGAAGAGACTGAAGGGGACTATGAATCGACAATAGATAAGAAGTATTCAGGGTAGCGCAAATTTAATTGAACACTATTGAGATTTCGTTAACCGTCATAGATACAAAGTTGATTAAATGGAGAAAAAGATGTATATTTTCAAGACGAATTTATTCTTTTTTTCCAAATTCAAACACCATGTCCGATTTCCAAGATATTTGGTAAGAACCAAAATTGACGATTTTTGTTTTATTTAATTAACAACTTAATTTTTAAAGACTTTATAAAACTATTTTATTGAAAATCAAATATCGCTTAAAATAGCGTATCCAATTTTTTAAAACAACGTTTTGTCTTTGAAGTGCCACCCTCAACTATTTTTTTTTAAATACGAACCTGTAGGTTTTATTTCATTTTTAAAATCTCCATTTTTCTTTATCCAATCTGTAGAAAACTTAATATTTTTAATAGGTTTTGACAATGAACTACACTTTAGAAATTTTTCTAAGTACGGTCCTGTTCACTTTTCACTGAAATGTTAATATACTTTTGAATAAAATTAATTAAAAATTAAGTACACTTAATTTCTATTTAATTATGTTTTCTTAAATAACTACAATCAGAAAAAAATTAAGGTGTTAATTAAATAAAACAAAAATCGTCAATTTTGGTTTTTCCCAAATATGTCGGAAACCGAACCAGATATTTTAGTTTTGAAAAAACTAATAAATTCGTCTTGAAAATACACATATTTTTCCCAATTTAATCAACTTTGTATCTATAACGGTTTACGAAGTCCCAATAGTGTTCAATTAAATTTGCACCATCCTGTATATTGCAGAAAAGGCAGAAAAAGTATTTTTTTTGTTAGTTATAATACTATTTAAGGAAAGATTTTTAGTCAATCTGAACAATATCATTATAATTTGTTGTTAAACGAAAAATTTATAAAAAATATAAATTACTATTATCAAAGAACGAAGAAGATACGTTATACCAATTAAGAATGAAATTATAATATCATTATCGATTCGATTATGAGTAAAAGCAATTTCTAACCTCTTAATGAAGCTTAAAAACTTAATTACTAATAATTATAAGGTAGTAATAGTAGTAAAATCTTGAGATACAAGAACAGATTGTCTGAGTCACACACTACTAAACCGAATTAAGTGCCCCGAATACACTTGTGTACAACAACCTGAGCAACCATATGCCCCTATTTAATGCGACGATATTAATTCTAATCGAAAAAAAAGCTCGCTATGGTTTGGTGAACACACGTGTAACCTGCACATCACTACACCCTCTAATATTTTCATTTATTTAAATTATCTCAGTTTTACATATTGCATGTATGCATCTCACATATGGCACATACACAGCATTGTTTTGCATATTTGGACTATACATACTCTATCTAAATGTTCACATACAGAGCGATCTGAGGGGAAGCACCTATCTATGGTAAAATCGGGCTTTTTACCTCTAAAACACTGACAGGTTGGGGATTATCTCAATCGGGCGTACGTTTCGCCAGGTCATCCCATTTAAATTGTTCTCAGGGCTTCATTACATATACAAGGTGTGTCATGAGAAAGTAGTGATAGCGAAATTTCACAAATAAAAATGTACCTACGGCAATGACAGACAATAATTCTATAAATTTCTGTCTTCTAAATATTTTGTAAAATTTCAAAAAAATCATCTGAACTAATATCTGAGCTATTAAAAGTAATTTTATTATTAAAATATATGTCATTAAATAAATTATTGCAGATTATAATTCAAAGAATTTCCAACAATAACCCGATTAAGTAATTTACCTTTTTTACAGAAAACGTTATTGTATGTTTTTCCATATTCTACAGCGGCCCTGGTAACAGTTTAGTAAAATCAGTTTAGTTGCAAGCTGAAGTATATAGTGAATTTGCACAGAATTATCTACTGTTAGAGAGAAATTTGAAGTGCCGAATAAACGATGAAATGAAAAAAACATTAATATATTTTTTTAAACATTTACAGACAAAAGTATTAATGACACAGTGGAATTAGAAGTAAGTTTAGTGTTGAACAATCAACGATTTACGGAATTATCAAAGCAAAAAAATATGACCAATTTTAAGGAACGCATAAAGCTCTGGAAAAATAGTTTCTTCTTTAGAAGAGAATTTTCAGCATAAGACACAGTTCTTGCATCAGTATGGTTACCCTGAAATGAGCCAACTTCGAAAAGAAATTGGTTTCCGTTGGACAATACATTTCAGAAAGTCTATTTTAATCGAAAGAAGGAGAAGGAATTGCCTGTGAACAATAAAAGAAATGAGAAGCAAAAATAGAAATATATATTTTCTGAAATGTTTTTGAAATATAGTTCATATACAGAATAAATTCGTTCATTACGGTTTAAATCTTTTCGTACTGGTAACTCCATGAGGACGTACTCATGCTGATGTTTTTCAAAAATGTTTCGAACAAATAATATACCTTCCTGAGAACTGTGCAGCAGCAATGGATAATGCAAATTATTACTCAAGACTGGTCGAAAAATTGCTCTGATTAAAAAGTGATCTACATAATTGGCTAAAACAAAATAATATTAAGTTCCCAATTTTTCCATATTTTTAAGAAAAGAACTTTTTGCTTTGTTCTCTCTTTATTTTTATAAACGCAACTTACAAAAATATATAATCAATGAGATTTAAAAAAAATTGCGCTATGACAATGGTTAAATTACCACCATATCAATGCCAACTGAGAAGTTTCAAGAAAAAATAGTAGTTTTTAACTGACAGGTTTTTGGGCTGTAAATAATGTAAAACCTAAAACTGGGAAAAGTCCATAATAAATGAAGAAGAGAAAATGTGGAAGTTGGACCATGATGTTACTGAAAATAAATCGAGTCATCGACACAAATAATGCTTATGGAATTGTAATATTCCTATGTGCTTCTTTTTTGAATTTTAATTTTTGTTTAGCTGAGGTAAAAGATAATTTAGTTCAATTAAGCAATATTTGGTGAATAAGGTTTTTACGTCACCCTAATAAATTTAGTTTTGTTTTTTTTTTTTAAATATTCCTACTGGTTTCTGGTCCTTCTGATTTCTGGTCTTTTTGGTCAATTTTAGCTTACATCTGTTCAATGTTTGTTCAGCTAAGATAAAGAATAATAATAAAAAAACAAAAGGTTATCAATTTTCAAATGTGGTAAATTTATTCAAAGAATAATAATAAACTCCTAGTCATACCACATAAAATTTATTGAAATTAGTTGAACAAATGGGCATGGGCAACATGTTTCGGCCAAACAATGGCCATCATCAGGCCTACAAACAAATTATAAAGTAATACAAGTATGGTGAATAAAGTTTTTTATTAACTTTCTTATATTATTTTTATTAAATAACATTTCTATTGTGTAAATTGTTCTTCTTTGTTGGGATTTCTCATGAATTTTACGCATTAACTTGGCCCTACTTTTGATTGTCAATAAAAAAACTGAAAATTATCCTATTGAACGGTTCGAAATAAAGCCAAATACGCATTTTCAAAATTGCTCAAGATGTAGATCAGGACCTATAAAATCCTAAAACCGTGAAATAAATATCCCAGGTAACAAAAAAACATGATTTATGCGGCTTCGGGATTTTTTTACTAGCGCAATTACGCCAAGATATATCATTTGAATACTCCAAGTGGTACGGGGAAATTTTATACCGCCGCTTAAATTAAGAACGGCTCGGTTTAAATCCAGAAAGGGAGCCGTTTTGCTAACGACGGAATTAAATCGGTTAAATAGACACTTCTTTTATTGGTTGTGCCTACCTACTGAAATGCCCCGCCGTTTTGGTGGGTTAATTTTATAAATTTATTACCACATAAAAATGTTATAGACGTTATCTAAAATAAAAGCGAATTACTTTACAGAAAATGCCAACTAACGTTAATGCCACCACTACCAATAAATCACATCCCATATTAAAAGATTAATACTTTTCAAAAGGAAAACATGGGAAACTTTTTACGATGACTAATGCCTTACCAACTGTTATACTCTAACATTTCTTTTATTTTCGACCATAAAAATCTCTAGTTTAAGCATTAATATATACGTAAGTACCCTGAGAACATGAATATATTAAAATCATGAATAGATATATTGATGAGGTACATTTGTAGATCGTCAAAATTAATACTATTCAACTTCCTTCTTAAAATTATTTACAGTTCTGCTAATTTATTTAAACTGTCTTTAATTTGTCGCTAATGTGAATTTCTAACTACTTTGCACTTTTTTGTATAAATTCTACATTCTTTATATAAATTTATGTTAGGTTTGTCTAACTCATCCATCATATTTTAATTCCTAAAATTGTAACAAAGTGATTCATATTTTTTTTTTCAGCTTTTATAATTTTTTATTAGCAGTAGGTACTCCGGCGTTGTTTCCTCCTTCCCCTCTTTCTCATTATGAAATAATAAATAAATATTATGTTTTGTAAAACTGATATGAGTAATATCTATAAATTCTTAATTAAAAAATTTGTTTAATATTCATGTTGAATGCAGGTAATTAAATGGAATGAATGGATAATATTAAAATTGCACGAAATGTTTAATATTCCGTTTGCCACCTTGGTAATAAAAGTGATTTTTCAATGGCTGTGAACCCCTGGCTGTGCGTATAGGATCGTAAAGCAAGATGGCAGTAGGTATATAATGAGATTGTGAAAATGTTTATCACTCAATAAACAAAGCTAAATTCGTGATGTCAGTAGTTATAGTTTAGGGTCTTTGCAGGAACGAAATGATGGTCAATATGTAGAAGCTGTACGGGAAATAAAATCTGTTTTATTATTACTGTTGCAGAGTAAAGCACACGTTTAGAGATTATCGCAGCAACACATTCACAAACCGCGTTTATCATTCCAATTAGAAAATGTCGTTACAGAACAGACAACGTATACATGGCTCATCTTGGTAGATTTAATTTATAGGAGAGATTTAACCACGTCTGATTTGGTTCTAAATTTTTACAACACTGCGACAAAACTTTTATTAGCTTCATTTAAATTTAAAATGTGACGGAATACTCGCAAACCATTTACCATAAAAAGTTACAATCCATTTGATCTTTCACTCGATCGAGATAGATTAACTTCCTCATCGGGCGAATTGCCGTAGTTAAAGAAGATAAAAAAAAGCGAATATAAAATTAATCAGCGTAGAGACACAACTTCCTAATTTCAATACTCGTATATGTTGACAGACTGGGGGACTAAAGATTTCATCAATCTCGTCAACTACCTAATTTTATAGTTTTCTATCTCGAATTAGATTCTTCCCCGCTTCCTAATTCCAGCCATCTTTTACAACCAACTAACTGCCGAGCAAAAACGGTAATTTCAACAAATTGCTTCTACTCTAAAATACAGATTTTTTACTAAATTCCAACAAAAAATATATAACAATGTAAAAAATATTACATAAAAATTTCTAGGATAGTAATAACAACGGATTTGCAACAATAGGGTTTAGGGGGGGTATTCATAATTATAATGCTTTGAAAAAAAATTAATAGTTTTATTTTAAAGAAATTAAAATTATTTCGAATCATGAGGTATTCCGAGCAAAAATGTAGTTTATAAATAATAGACTTTTGGAAAAAACAGTAAAACATTCTTTAATTTTTTTTTAAATTTTATCCATCCCCCTGATGAATGAAATTACGATTAAAATATTGACCATTTCTTATGAAAAACTCTGTATAAAGTCGGAAATATAGTTTGATCCATTATAGACCAGGGTAAATAATTTTTGAGACCAAAAAAATCTAGAACAGCATGCATGATACTCATTGGAAAAAGATGAAAATATAGCAAAAATAACAGAAAAAATATTTTGCGGGCGATTTGAGGTAGGGAGGTAATAGGGGGCGATCTTTCAGGGGTGAAAAACGGTTTATCCCGATTTGGGGCAAAACTACAATTCCTATCGAAAAAATGGCAAAGTTATAGGTGATAAAAAGATCTGTTGTAATTACACTTATTTCACATAACCTCAAAATATCCGCGAAAAAATCGAAATAACCGATTTTATCTCCCATAACAAAATTTTTTTCACAAAATTTGGTGGAAACTTACCTTCTTATGTCCCAAATACGCTGTAATTTTTTCGAATCAAAATATTTATTTTTACCCTTTATTTTGAATTTAAACCAAAAAAGTAAACTCATTTTCAATCGAAAATACCCACGTCGAAAAAGCTGCTTTTTAAAAAATATATGTTAATATAGAAAATTTTCTATTCCGTAAATAAAACTAAAATTTAATAAATCAACTTTTTTTATAACAAAAAATATTGCAGCTGTCACATTTTTTGGATTTACTGATTTAATATTTAGAAAACTAACAATTTTCGCATGTTTTTTCAAACTGTGTTTCATGGATTTGCAATTTTTAGTTTATTTACGCTGTTCACTGCTCTATGTATCTGCGACACGAATACTGGCTAACGGTTTTTACAGCTGCGTACAATTTTTTTCGTTTTTTTGGATTTTCTGAAAAAAATTTCTATAGCAACAAATATTTTTTTACACCATCAGAAAGTAGAGGTTTCAACGAACAAAAAACGCGCAGACTTTTTTTAAAAGGCAGCTTTTTTTACGTGGGTATTTTTGATTGAAAATGAGGTTACTTTTTCTGTTTAAAATCAAAAGGTGTAAAAATAAATGTTTCGAAAAAATACAGCATGTTTGGAACATAAGAAGGTAAGTTTCCAAAATTTTTATGGGAGATAAAAATTAAAAACAAAAAAATTTTGAGATTATGTGAAAAAGCTGTAAATACAAAAGTAGATCTTTTTATTACTAACAATTTTGTCATTTAACTTTTTTTGCCGAAAATCGTGATAAACCGTTTTCCGCCCTTAAAAGTTCACCCCCTTCCACCTCCCTACCTCAAATCACCGTAAAATATTTTTTCTGTTATTTTTGCTATTTTCATGCTGTTCTAGATTTTTTTACTATTTGCCATTTTCAAAGGCTTCGGCCCTGATCTATTACGTTTAGGGGATTTTCTACTATGACAAGTTGTAAAATTCTTTTTTTTTAATACACAGGTTAGATTATTCCGGTCAAAACTTTTTTTTAAATAGATAAAAATAGTTATTTAACAGTTCGGTCTAATCGGAGAGTTCGACTTATTGGTGTTCGATTTATTGGGAGAGGGTCGGTCTAATTCTAGTCAGCCTTCATATAAATAGTTAATTATTGCAAAAAAAATTCAAATTTAGTTAAACGATTAGTACCTATGCATGAGGCCTAAAATTGAAACCATATTTGCACAAATTTTTAAAACTGTTATCGATACATGGAATTAACTACATTTAATTATAAACCGGTATTCAGACCTGTTTCTCGAAAAAAAAAAACTTTAATTAGAAAACAACCCGGATATTTTTCTACAAGAAATTAACGGTACCAAGGGGTTATATGTGGCACGTGCAGAGTCAATTAAATAAACGATTTAAAAATATTTGCGGGTTTCTTGACCACGTGTTCATTGACTAACCGACAAGCTTGGACAGGTAAGTCAATATGCGGGTTCCGCATATAGATCAGTTACTAGTAATGGTACCTACCCACCACGCGAGTGAGTTCTTCGATGTACTTTATACCACGCAAGCATTTTCAAACCAAGCAGGTTTTACACGAAGGGTCTTGTTTTCATCTTTGTTTTTTTTAAAGGTACGATTATCTTTCATTTTGGTATGTGTAGGTCTAATTAAGCAATTAATTTATAT
Source organism: Neocrepidodera transversa (assembly GCA_963243735.1). NCBI lineage: Eukaryota > Metazoa > Arthropoda > Insecta > Coleoptera > Chrysomelidae > Neocrepidodera > Neocrepidodera transversa. The sequence continues at coordinate 8,934,354 of OY725339.1, forward strand.
ATGGAAAAATAGTTTAAGCTTAAAGATTATTCTAGCTAGACGTTAATATGTATTATTAAGTTTTTAACGATTAAATCCTGATTGCTTTAGCCTTTAAAGGGGCTTAGCCAGTGATTTTAATATTTACAACGAAATAATACATTTATTTCTTCTCGAGTCAAAATAAAAAAATTTTTAACGGATTTGATAATTTCAATTAATATTTTTTATATATTTCACAATATGGCAGAAGCCAAGTCGTGACAGTTGTTCCTATAAATTTTACCAAAGACATTGAACAAATATATAAAAATAAACGTTTTAAATTGGAGGGGTTTTAAGATCGTAAACTTTCCAAATTATACGTCTGTGTGATCCATAAAACGACGAATACTTAGTATTAGACAAACTTGCAAGCTTATAACCCTCATCACATAAGTTTTTACTGATACAAGGGGGTTGGTAGCCTAACACTAACGTTATTGTATTGGTAATTCAACTACTAATAGGATATGTCAACATATGCTTTTCAATAGAGTGGTTTTCTATTTTAAGCTCGTGTTACATCAAATTTTTTTCCCGCAAATATTGTAATGTTAATATTTTCATCGTACGTATATCAACATATGTTTGCGCTATAATTTCTTTGCAGCTTTTAACCAGTCTATTACACATAAATAATTTAAAATCTAATTATAACCTAGGCATCAGTTAACAGAACATCTTTGTTTACTTCAAAAAAAAAATGCTCTCCAACTTGTTTGATTAGTTTTTGTTATTCTGACAACGCGCCTGTAAATAATATTTAAAAATATAAAATTATTTCAAAATATTTTATTATAAGTTTACGGCTTTAATAATAAATAAATATAGATTATCAAAAAATTAATGTATCATCACCGTAATCGTTTAAAGCGAAACTAGAGGTTTATTTTAGATAACCCACGAAGCGGCAAGAAGCCTTCCATCGTTGAATAATGAAAAGTTAGTCTGCTTTTCACCATATGAATACGTTGGCACGTCATAATGCTTGTAATAATGTACCACTTGGTATTTTATAACTCAAAACTGTCAAAGTTGCCGATGACGTAACATTATGCACAATAAAGAAGGGCGTTATACCACACTATAAACATACAAGGTGAAACTAGTAACAAAAATATTAAACGAGATGCTTCTTAGTTAAACCCTTTAAATTTTATTTACGAATTTATTTATTTTAAGTTTATATTATTGAATGAAACTTATTAAAGTTTAACATATTTTTTCATTGTATTAAGGATCATGCTTCAATTACAAGCCCGACTATTTATTGTGCAATTACAAATTAAGAGTTAAAAGATATTAAAAAATGTATGTAAAAATGGATAAAAAAACTGAAGCGTGCGATGAATAAAACTAAAAAGTTTAAATATCATCATCATCAGTAAATTTTCTACCATGTTTATCTCCTTCGAATAAACATTGACCTACCAGTACCTGACAAATCAGAAAAGGATTTTTGATTAATTAAATTTTTACTCTTGATTTACTGTCAAATGACAATTTTTAATCTTGGAACCTAGGCTCTTGACTAGGTATAATTTAAGAAGATCAAAATAATAATTGATATTGGGCAATATTGTCCGATCCTGGTTTATATAATATAGATATAATTTTAATAAACCTAGAACCAATGTAAGAATGTAGGCTTTTACTGCCGGCGTCATTGTAATTGTCTATTTCCGTGCTGTTATGCAGTGGTCTTCTTTGGTTATTACTTCCAACCGTTTCGACTGCAACTACGACAGCCATCTTCAGTTGCGTGGACGAAGTACTCTTCGTGATGTATCAACTGAAGATGGCTGTCGCAGTTGTAGTCGAAAAGTTTGGAAGTAATGATAGCCCGGAAATAAACAATTACAACCTAGAACCAGTTTTCAATTGTACTAATTTTTTATGCCAAAATTACATACTTCCGATGTACTCTTAAATTTAATCCGTCTGTAGTTCTCAATGTAGACGGGAAGGAACACATATCAGTCTAATAGCCAGACGAAGATCAAATAAAATAAATCGTATCCAACAGTCAAAACCGGACAAAACTTAGAACCAAACCAAAATTCTGCAATAAAAATGTATTAACATACCATCAATATGACATTGACTTCCCTAAGAACCAATAAAATACTATATCCTCACAAACGGTACATGTAAACTGGTTCTCAAATTACCGAGGGTATTTACGTACTTAATTATTAGACAGTGAAATATGTTATTTACTTCCAGTTTTGCAATACAAAGTTCAACATAGATATTTAATTACTATCCGAACAAATTTGAGTTCTCAATGCAAACCGACACTAGGACAAACATGACAGTTATTTAAGGTAATTAAGTTTAATTTGGGAACCAATTTACGTATTTATAACAGATATCAGGTACGAATCTACTAGACAGTACCTATTGGGAACCAAATTACCAACACCCTTCATAAAACTCTAAGCACTCCTCCTGTATCAAAATCTAACTTAGCTAGATTCTTCAAAAATGGCTAAATAAATAACAATTAGAAATGGTTACGGGAATTACTGTTAGAACTCGCTCACCTTCCAACGTCATTATCACATGAAAGATGGCTTATCCAGAGTATCTGTACCTCTTGGATCCCTGCTAATTGACCTCTTCCAGCTTCTTAGCTGGTATTCCATATTACAACGATCCCCACAAGTAACTATGGGGTGAGAAACTTGAAAAGTCGTAGTTAAAATCAATATAGAAATTACCATGTAAGAAACCCGTAAAATAATGATTGTTTGACATCTACAACTTAAACTAAAATACAGAACCGTAATTAGCAATGTCGACCAACAAAGATTTTTTTGAAATTTTGACCATAACTCACTCTTCTTGGGCTGCTAAGAAAAATGAGCCGTCGCTAATGTCTGTGCAAATTTAACAGATATGTGTCCACTTATAAACTGGACATAAAAATTATGCGTTCGGTACCCGTCTATCTAGTGTCAATAAGTAATGGTAATGAATTTACACGTCATTTTCTTGTAGCTATTGTAACATTCTAAATTCTATTGCCTTTACTTACTAAATCATTAGCGTTAATAAGCGTTAATTTTTTATTAGTATATTTTTTGTTTTATTAGTATCTTTTTTGTTTCTAAAATCTAGAATCAAGAATCTACAACCATTCTTGTGAAATATATTGGGTGCTTTATAGGTAATATAACTGAGAGGACAATAAATATGTAAGTTTTTGTATATTTTAAAAAATTTGGGAGTTATTTAATAGCTAAAATAAGCACGTGGTCCACCCTGTCAGATATAGGGTCTAGGAAGTAAAGCTAACCATCGAGATAATGCATCCCATCCCTTGATTAATGAGTCCTGGGGTATTGTATGACATTTTAGTTTCCCGCCTCGCATATGTATTCATATAGCACCCTAAAATTTATCTAAAATCGCGGCAGAGTTAAGTGTTAGCGTCATTAACTATAACAGAATTCATAATAAAGTGGTTTTCCTAAATGTAGTCTGCATTTATTGAAATAACACAGTCTACAAAACATGCCAGATACGTTTTACTTCAAAATTTCCATATTTAAGTGGTTTTTACTGTTGCAGACTGATAGAAACAAATAATATTGGTATTGGTATTGGTTATTATTATTTTATAACATATTGTATAAACTAATGTTTATTGTAAAAAGTGAACCATAAATCTTTATAGATAAATGCTTAAACAAGCATTTTCATATTAGAATTTTTATTGATTACCATTCTGTTAATTTTGCTACGTAAATTGCAAAGTATTGATCTGTTGATTTAAATACTTTAAAATCCGTCCCTGATTATGTTATGTAGGAGTAAAGGCATTGTGCTGATGCCTCAGACAAAAGTACTCACGAAAAACGTGATTTTGATTTTTGTCATTCTGCAGAATGGATGCTTAATTGCTTCTCATGTTACTTAACCAGACAAGAAAAATGATAAGAAATAAAAACTATTTAACGGTTCGTAGCGTGAATCTACAACTTCATTATTTTCGAATACTATAAGAACTGGTAGTACCCACGGCCCATAAAATAATTATGTTGGTTTTTAGTTATTCTAAGACCCAAAAGAAACGTTCTTCTATTTGTTAAAAATAACTTTTTCTGTAGATTAAATTAATTATATGTTTTATTATCAACAGATCTGAAGAACTAATTGTTTTTAATTGTAATTATGATTATAATATATAACATTCTTAACCATTATGTAAAAAAATAATTTTTTTATGGAAATCTTTGCAGTTTAAAAATTCTAGTGACAAAACGTAAAACGTGATTTTGATATTTCTGAGGAAGTAATGGAAGTGGAATAAAGGAATTTATTCGAAAGAAACGTCCAGGGAAGCCACAATCATTACGAGTTAAATTTCTTCTTGCGAGCCTTTTCTTTTTAATATTCTATTTTCATTATCATTCAATTTAGTTCGATTAGTATCAAAGTTTGGTAGATCAATTAATCTTTTATCTAATTATTAATTTCTTGATGTCGAAAAAATTTCGTACCCCACTTTTTCTCAGTTTTCTCGGATTTCTGAGTTGACAGAGTCCGAAAATGCAAAAAAATCCTCTACAGATGTGTGTCTGTCTGGGTGTAAATTAGGTCTTTTGCATAAAAAAAACTATTTTTCAATTGAAATTTTTTCCACGTCACATCATGTATAATATTACCCTACATGTATGTGAGAAGCTTTACCAGGATCGCTCTAGCCGTTCTCGTACCCGATGGGCCAAATTACCGAAACGGTGCACCATTGTTTGAGCCATATATTGTTTTTCATAAAATTTTATTTGGTAAACATGACGATTTTCTAGAAATTGTTTGAACAAATATTGGTGTACGTAAAACTATACTGGGTGAAAATTTGATTTATGCGCCAATCTTAAACAAACCGAAAATCCATCATTTTGGTTTTTATGTCACTTAACTCGAAATTAGGACTTTCATTTCGTTTTCATATTTTCTCAATAGTTTTTAAATATTTTTTAGTTTTTATGAAGAATATACTTATAAAATTTAATTTAATTTAATTGCCAAAAATAATTAGTCCAGGCTAGGTCAATGTCTGGAAATTAAAAAAAAATTAAAGTAGAAATCAAAAGATTTGTCAATTTTGATGAAAGATATTTTGAGTTGTCATGGGAAAATTTTGTTACAGATATATTTAAAAATTGATTTAGTGGATGAAGGAAATGAAATGTTAAGGATTGTTAATATAAAAATAAATAAAATAATTTAATTACAATATTATTTAATAAAATATAAAAATAATTAGATATAGCAAGATTTTGCATTAAATTCAATAGAGTATTCAGTAGAGAAAACAGAAAAAGATTAGAAGGCGAGACAAAGAAAATACAAGAGTGATAGAAGAAACGCCAGTAAAAGAACAGCATCAAAAAAAGCGATAAGGAGACAAGAAACATTAAAATTGATCAAATTGTATTTTGCTTGTTTTTAAATTTTCCAAAATTTATTATAGATAGAACCCAGTCCATCATTGAGATTTTTGAATATAAGACATCTGTCTATAGGGTGTTTCGTATAAATACATATAATTTTAATGACTCTTTTGTACAATTTAATGGTCATAGTTTGCTGAAAATATATTTTCCCTCTGCACAAGAATAGTTGTAGAAAAGAAACAGCAAAAACCAAATTACACGTTTATCGCTTCCTTATGTGTATTTTCCAAGTTCATTTATGATCATATCCAGCACTTTAATCCATATTTATATCGTAATTATTGCAACCGAAAATATATTACACTAGTGGATCATAAATTTGTATTTAGTGACGTATTATTTATAGGGCAATATACGTTTCGGCAAGAACCGAGAACCGGAATGAAATAGTGGTAGAAACAAAGAGAACTGAATCTTCTACACGGAAAACAGACCAATAACAATCAATGGAAAGTGTATTGCTTAAATCAACTGCCGTTACATGAAAAGAACTGTCATCGAGAATTATACAGAGTCGAACTCGTATAACTTTTTCTTTATTTTTATGGAACCATTTTTAATACATAAATAATTAGTTATATATTTATTCGAATATATAAATAAATTACATAAAAAGATTTTGTGTTGAGTGGGATTTACTTACGTCTTTTGCCAAAGATAAATATTTGTAATTTAGTAATAATTTTTAAAGTTTTTAAAAAGGTTATAAATTGTTCTCTTAATATTATTCAAGTATTTTAATTATAACCTTCACATTTGTTATCAAATTCTAACAGAAATCTTATAAAATCATCTTACTTATTAAAAAAAAAATCGCCTCCAAAATACACATATATAACTATGGGAGTTTATAAAATCCCAGAATATAAAATCCCTGACTTAAATATTAATCTTCGTAAATCTGGTCAACAAAGGACTTATTATAAAAAAAATAATAATCAAACGATATTCTTAGAGTAATGATAAAAAAATCGCTGACTAAACGTTATTCGAGTAAATAATTATATTAACGCAAATTTTTCTAAGAACAGTTTTATCATATTTTTCATATTTGTTGAAATAAACACTTTTATAAAAAATCGCTGACTAAACGTATATAAATAAATTTAAAGTTAATTTGTTATTGCTGTTAAGCCATTCATTTTGTATAGGTTAAAGGTATTACCAAAGTAAACAATAGTTGCATCGTCTGCAACGAGTGCTCCGTTAATATTACAGATAGGAAGCTGCTGTTTTCACCAATCGATTCTGTATTTAATTCATAAGAACGCGTCTATGGCACTTTTTTTCACTAATTTTTGGTAAATGTGATACGACTAAACTTTTTTCTCTAATAAATATTTTAAATATCATGAAAAAAACGCATAATTTTAGTTGCTATATTAGGCGAGATATCGTCCAAAAACGAGTAATTATGTTTTGTGGCGCTCTACCCTGTTCTGAGCAGAAAAATTGGACTCAAGGGTAAGATTACTTAACATTAACTGGAAAATACTAAAAAAGAACAAGTTTTATACCCAATTTATTAGATTACAAGCACATTTTTCTTGGGTAATTCTCTTACCGGCAACAACGAAAGTCACGTGGTTTTAAATCTGAAATATAGACTTACTTGTTTTGTGTAATCGTAACACAATACATTTTCTGTTTTTGCGCATCAGAAGTCCTTTAAATATTCCTGCTATCCATTTTTGCCTCGTTGGCTGTCAATAATTTAAATATTAATTTTGAAAAACAACTGTTGGTATAATTTTTAGGCACAGTACGACCCGAATGGGTCATCAGTGTTAAAATTGATCGGGCTAGTACGCGTTTGCCCTTAGGAACACTAACACAACTTATGTTAAACTACTTAAAAAATTTATATAAATCGATACTAAATTTAAGTGTAGTTTAACCTCATTAAATTTTTCTCAGTTGAGACGTCACGAGTTGTCAAGACATTCGAAAGAACATTAAAAGTTATATAAGAGTGATTTTTTGTCTTCTAAATTTTTTTAATAAATTGTAGTAAAATCAAAGCAACCAGTTAAAAGCATATAATATTACTTTAGATTTTTGGAGTTTGGAGAACAAATAAAAAAAGAGAAAAATTACTTATTTTCTCTCTAGCCAGAGTCAAACAACTTTTTAACAGTTATTTCTTATTTAAAATGACGAACAACCTAAGAAGGATAATTTTAAAAATCTACTTTGGGTTCAAGATCTTGAACATAAAATTTTTAGTACCATATCCTTTCTTATGTCTAATTAAAGAATACGATACTTTTTATAAGTACCAGAACGGGGGTTTAAACATATTCAGTACTCAATATTATATGCATAACATACAAGGTATTATATTCCTGGAGCCATTTTCTAGACAAAGATTCCTGGGGTTTACATTTTTCTTTTGCAATTACATGTCCAGTGGCAGTTTTATTTTGCCCGATTTTAATAGTCTACCTTATACAGTTTCCGTTGAAAGCTTGATTTTAGTATAAACATCCAGAATTCCTTTATTATTAAATCTTTACTGAACGCTATAAATTTTAACTTTATATAGAAAAATTACAATAAAACAAAAATATTTGCAAACACATTAAAAATAAAGCAAAGGAATTATCTAGAGTCCAATCCTGACAAGAGGGCAGTTATGGGCTTTAATCTCACATATCGGCGAGGTAAGTCTTCCGCAGTCCTGCGGAGATATAATAAAGTAATCTAACCGAAATGTCGGTCGCTCTTAGATCAAGCTATAACCATAACTATAACTCATCGTTGCTCTGCCCTTTGCAATCAATACGAAGATCTCATCACCCGAGTCTGAGAACTTCTGCTACTGCTTTCCACCTGATAAATCAATTGGATTTCCCTTTTACTATCAAGCTGACCAGTACCCCATGGTAATAACGACTGTTTCATCACTTTTATGTCGATTTTAATGGCTGGACTGCTCTTTGGTTATTGTTATTTTTATTCCAAATATGTCTGTTAAAGAGAAAATATATTTGTAACAAAATAAAAAATATGTAGTATAATAAATAATAAACTTAACAGAAGTTAGCAAATTTCGTTAACTATTTCGATCTTAATTTGAAATTAAAAGTCAACCGGATCTGATTAATCGTGCAGTCCATATTGAAAGACCTCAAGGGCGTTACGGATAGTTATGAAAGAAATTCACATAATAAATCTCAGCATCACCAAGAGACATAATCTACAACAAAATTGTAACGGTTCACAGGAGAACTAAAAACGACGTTTGCATTTTTCAGAAGTACCTGCCAAGTAGGAACACCTGCAAATGTGTCATACCCCTATAGTATTACTAACCAGGGTGACGGATATTGAAAATATTTTTAACTTTTAGATCGGGACGTTCTTACAAGGCATATTCACTAGACTGTTACGAAATTTTCTCTTTTTACAGTTTACAGTCAATAATTTCACATAAATCAAAAATTTTCGGGGAAACAGGAATTCTAGTTTTAGATTTTGTGAATCAATCTCTTTACTGTTGGATTGGAAAACAGAATTTAGCAATTTCTTTTTAACAAAAATATGGGTTTTTCTTTCAAAAAAATATTAATATTCTTTTAGGGCTACTAAAATAAAAAAATAAGTTTGCTTAAACATATTAAAAATATATCCTATTCAAAAATGAAATATTAGGCTGCTAAACAAATCGTTTAGTATTTTCACTTTACATATAATAATAATTTCAAATTACAAATATAAAGTTTAATTTCACATTATTTAAAATAATGTTCAATATGTCAACAAAATCAAATTTCAACAATATTTAACAAACGATGTACAAATATGAGCATCGTGGCAACAACTTTTATTAAAATTTAAAAATTTACGATGGCGGATCCAAAATAGACGAATTTTGTCATTTATAATTTGATTTGATCCTAATTTGATATTGTGGTAGCACATCACTTTAAAATTTATAATTATGAAATCATATGAATAATCTACTGCTGTTAATGTTATTATTAACTTATTACTTTTATATTTATTAGAAATACAATACTAACATAAATTATTTTCACATTGAGAAGATGGTTAGTGGTAAATGTTTTAAAAAATGTAAAAAAAGCACACATAAATACAAATAAAACAAAATTAATGTAGTTCAGATTTTTTAGAAATGTTCACATTTTTCAGTGAATTGTTAGATTTACTTTCATATAGGATATGTAATTAAAAAAATTTTCGGTCTGTTTCCCTATATTCATGTATTTTTTTTACTTTCCCGACCCCCACCATCCAGAAGGGAAATTATTGTGAACGAGCGAAAAAACTTTTCGAGATGTAGACGGAAATCTCCTTTTTGAGGTCCCCTGAGAGGATTTAGACTATTTCTGTCTGTCTGTGTGTGCGTCTGTCTGTGTGTATTCTTCTACGATAAAGGCCACACACTTAATCCGATTGAGCTGAAATTTGGTATATAGGTTTAAATTATCCGTCAGAAGAATCCATTAGTTTTTATTCGACATTTGTCAAACGGAAGTGTCACTGTCAAAAAATGACAGAAGAAATATGTCACGGAATTTGACTGGCAATATGTCATTTGAAAACCCTTGAAAAACTCTATTCAGAACAATCAAAACTATTTCTCCAACTATCATCTGTCAAAATTAAAAAAATGTCAAAATTTAAAACTTTGACATTTAATAACTGAAAAATTTCTTTATGGATTTGAACCAATTTCGGTAAAATGGGTTTCGAGTTAAAAACGAAAACTTTCCCATTTTTTAACCATTTGACTTCAAACTTAAAAGACATTTCTACCATTTTTTAAATTTTATTAGGTTAGCTATTTTTTCGAACAAACACCAGCCTCAAAATTTTACAAATCGTTTCTGGGGCAACACAACCGATTTTTTTTATTGCGTCATTGTGAAAAATTTAAAAATTACTCAACAAAAACCACTTTTTTTATCATCCTTTACCTGTGTTAGGATTTAAAATAAAAAGAATATGAGTTGTCTGGGACATTAATTTAGAAACACATTCTATATTAATATAAAATATGATTTTATTCTACAATAAATTCGTTCTGCTTTATTTGATACGCATGTAAAATAATTGTATTAAATAATGGTGTACATCAAAGCCAGTGTATTTACCAACAATTCATTACGGATGAAATTCACAAGTGGATGACAAATGACTTCAAAAAGTAAAATTGTTTAATTCGCGAGCACATAGTCGAGTAATTAATGATATTTTGTGGCAATTTTGATGTTCGAGCCCTTAATCCCTGCGCTGTTGCGCTTCGTAGCTTCGATTAATTCATTTCGTAGGGCTGGGGACTTTCGCAAGTGCTCGAATCCAATTAGGTATAAGTCACAATGGATTGTCAGATTCGTTCATCAATAAAATGACTTGCACCTTCTACAAACATATTTTCTACATTTCACAGAGCTCAATCGTGAATCAGGGTTTTTGCCCAAATGGCTTTCTCTCAGATAACGTTTTTTACTGGTTTGGTTGCTTATCAACAAATGAAACGACATTTTACACCCCAGAATTATTGCTCCTCGGTGATAGTCAACAATGGGAGGCACGACTCCATTTACAAAGAAAGAAATGTCATAAATTACACGAAGAAATATTCTGCCAGTTTCTTTTGTAAAGGTAACTGATCATACTAATTATTATTCGACTAACCACAAAGGCGTATCTTCGTAGGCAGAAAGGCATGCTTACCAAAACCTGATCGAAGAAATAATTATTGTGGTACATACAATTTTATTAAAATTTAGTAATAAATATGTTACGTACAAGAAATGTAAATTTTTATAAGGTAATATGTAATAATATTTTTTCATTTTTTTAGTAAATATTTTTCATTCATTTAAATAATCCATGTTTTTAGCATATATTTTTAGTAAACGAATGGATTTATTATTAATTAATTAATTTAAAATCTTAAAATGTAAAAACTCTTAATATTAGATACGTATAGTTATAAAACTTTTTATATACAATTAACTCTTTAAACAAAAACGAGTAATTCAGACCGTTATTAAATTTGTAACGCTCCGACATTTACGAAATTAGGAATCCGTATCTTTAAAAACGGTGTAATTTTGGTAAAAATTTCAACAAGCACATTAGCACAAAGTTGTATAATTAGAATTGCGGAGGCTGATGTGATTAGTAAGACCACGAATGGTGTAATACCCGGTTGCCATTCTAGAGTCAAATTAACATATGCAAATGTGCTTTAAATCCAGAGATTAACTGTCACTGGTTTGTCAAACCGTGATCCCTATGCATCACCATTACACAACTACTGATAAATCCTTCATTTACTTTGTGTTTTCCTGTGGGGTGAACCAAAATAATAAAAACAGATTTTTATGTACGAAAACATATAGGTTTCAATTCTAGAAAAAATGCATAATTGATTCTCCTTGTATATTAAACACCTTCTTCAGTAAAAACCTTTTATTACCGACGTTGTCCTCAAGTTCTATTAAAAATTTACAGTTCGCTCATCATAATTTAACACGTTATCTGGCTTGGAAATAAGGCATTGTCTTGAATTTAAATTACCGCACAATCTGTTAGTTTTACATCAGATAAAATAAAAACGTTTGTTTAACTATTATCAGTGTGCAGGAAAAAATTTTTGTTATTTTAAGCAGTAAAAATTGAGACAGATTTATTTTTGTTTAATAATTAATTTGATTAAATATTTAATAATCATAAGTGCAAGTAGTGAGAATGTTATGTAATGTTCAAAGTTACTTCATTCTTAATAATTAAAGTATTAACCCCTTAACTACGGCTGTCGTATATAAATGATTTGTAAAAACTTTACTGTGATGTGGTCATAGTAAATAAACAATATTGAATATTTTGTTATTTCTTTAAAATTTTTTATATATTTTTACATATTTTACAATTTTTTACAAATTCTTACAATTTTTGTAATTTTTGCAATTTTTTGAATTTTTTCATATTTGTGGCACTTTTGAAATTTTTGAAAATTTCTGATAATTTTTTAAATGATTTTTAAAATTTTTGATATATTGTCGAAAATTAATTAAAATTAAGTTTTTTTATTAAATTTTCGAATTTTTTTTTGAATTGTTTGATAAATTTCTTAAAACAGTTATTATTGTAGTTGGAATTTTAAAATTCTCGGAATTTTTAAACCAAAAATTCTCGGAATTTTTGAAATTTAACATTAATATATATTGAACTTTCCGTCACATTATCAACATTTTTGAATTTCTAGACATTTTTATTTATTCATTTGTTAAATTTTTTAAATTTTCGAATTTTTTCATATGTTTCTTAAAATTTAGTTTTTTTTGTTTTTAATTTTTTTAAATTATTAGAATCACGTTTATTGATATTTTATAAATTAACTCAAAACTCAACTAATGCCAATGTAAAATTTTACCCGCAGTTAAAGGGTTAATAAAAACTCAAAATTAAGAGAAAACCGTTTTATAAATGACCGGGTCCATAAAATTACAAATACAATAAAAAAAAATTAAAAGAAAAATTCTTCTTATCTAGATATATAGCAAAATGAGCAAATTACTAATTCAGTACTTGCCAATTTTGGAATCTTACATTACAGGAAGTTTGCAGTAGGAAGCAGCCATAAAAAAGTAGCAGAAAAACTGTTAATAAAATTAGTAAGTGAACAAGATGGAGAATCAAACTTAATAAACGAATGTCTTTAGACCCAAACTAAGTCATATCATTATTTCCGGTAAGTAAAAAAATGTTTAAATCCCAATTTTTAAAAAGAAATTAGGAGAACTCAGCAGCACAGAAAAATATATTGGTTGATCTCAAAAAATTCACCACCCTATTTACACAATTGGTGTACCAGTACCAAAAAGACCAATATCCGGATCATCCAAAAATTGCAGAACAAAGTACCAAGAACAATATTGATGCTAATGATTATTATTAAATAAAAATATGGTATAAAGTCACTTTATTTTATAGAAGCATAATTGTTTATTAAACGAGTTCACAGCTATGGTACTAAAACCGTTTGGAGGAGATAATTTCAAAAAAGAAATATGTTAGATCTAAACCACCAAATTTACTATTATTGCTCTTTACGTGATAAGTAGATCACCTAAAGTCTTTGATCCATATAAGTTTAACACAATAGTAAATTCAACATTGTGATAATGAAAAGATGCCAATCAAAAATTATAAGAGCAATAAAAATGCACCATGGTACGTAACAAACCAAAAGAACTACGAGGATCTCAACGGTGAAAGAAGTAATTCAGCAAAATAAAACACAATATATTCAAAAAGTAAACATACACTCAAATCCATTAGTTACCATGATACCTCAACACCAAGTTGTCAGAAGAATAAAGCGAAGTTGGCCAGCAGACCAGCGATATGGACACGTGCTTCACTCATTGGAGGGATCACAATTTTTATGCAGATGGAGCACAGCAGATTTCGGACCGGTCGGTATAACAAAATACTATGTCAATTACATCGTTGTGTATTAAGACGCATACAGACTTGTACACGCATGCAGTGAGAAGCTACGCATAGACATACAGCAAATCTCGCCTCTTGCGAATGACTTGATGAGCACGCTTATCGTGAGCCAGAGGGGTGTCGGTTTTTTGGCCCATACCATAGAAACATACGTGAGCGTTCACGCTCAATTTAGACGGTTTTTTTGTGCCGTTTGCGAGTCTAGTGTCGATTTGTTTAATTTTATTTATATCTATTTGTGGCTAGTCACTGGAAAATGGAGTGGTCAAATAAACAGGTTTTGGAATTAATAGATCTCTATGAAAAAAAAACCATATTATGGGATCCAAAAAATAAGTTCTATTTTTCAAAGACGAAGATGCATGGGAGTCTATTTCAAAAGAACTAGAACAGTAGTGGTGAAAAGAAAAATGAGCAGCTTACGTGCAAAATTTTTGAATTGTCCGGTATTATGTTCTAAAGCCAAATCTACTATTAAATCAGACCTCATTTGTCGAGTTCTTCTAATAAATAAATGCTTTATCCACCATCGTCTATCTTTCTTTTGTTTTTTATTTTTTAATAAACTCCTAATAACCACACACGCGGCATTTATCATAAGCAACCCTTCGAACATTTTACGAATGGATGGATCGACTTGAGCACCGCATACGTGAGCAAGTCTGTATGTTCCTTTAGGTGAAAGGGTTGGTTTGCTTTAACAGGTTTAGTAACCTCTTCACCATCTTTTCATTTGAAGATGATTATACCTCCAGTGTATGAGAGCTTGGTACTTTAATATAATAATCAACTTGAAATTGAGTTGGCCTCAAAATAGATCGCTTTTAAATACAGTGAGCTCAATCCAGGATCTGAACATTGAAATGGCGGACCACGCATTCAGCAAGTTTGTCAGAAATTACGAACAACGCAGAAGAACATCCAGGCCATTTTAGCTCCTCGGCAACACTAAGTTATTAATAAGACTCAAGAGTCTGGCGAGTTTGGTGATAAAGTAAAGCGTGAGTAATATCTTAGAACCTAATAAAAATTATTGATTATAATAAAAAAATATTATTTTTACATAATTACTATTATTAATATTCTACTAAACAGTTGTTCTGTGGCACATCTATATTCAAAAATAAACTGATAGCATCTAAAAGATATAGAAGAGTTGTGTGGTGCGCCACTGGCGTAACACGGTAGGCTATCCTGAATAAACTCTACGTAGTCCAAAACCAGATCTTTGGGTAATTCAAGTAGCAGCTAAGAAATGAGTTCTTTAAAAACAGTGGGCGATCTTAAGTTTTAATAACTACCTTTCCATGTAGAAGATCGCCTACTGGTTGGCCTCTCCGGTTCTTAAACAACCGTATGTCATCAAGAATAATTCTGTTTCGAGATTATAAAAATTTCTTTTTTACTGTTACACGAAATGGCTTTTGGTTTTTCTTCCGTACATATTTATTACTGTATTGACAGATAATAACAGTATGTAGAGTATAATTTTGCGAGCCAATTTTATGAAACGAAAGTAGCTGATTGATAATTAGGTATTAGCCTAAGCAGACACATCTACCAATCACTTACTAGTTATTCATTAATAATAGAAAAAATTGATAAAATTTTATTTTTTTAAAATATTGAATTTGATTTCGATAACGACTGCGCAGAGTCTAGACCGATTACAACAAAAACATTTCAATTGTATATATTATTTAAAAAAAAGTAAGTGGCAATGACACGTTGGAAATATAATTTTGCAGTAAATCATGTGATTGTAACAAACGTATACATTATAAATGGGTATCCAATTTAAATTACATTTTACGACTACACTGTAATAAAAGTCTCATATTACAATGGCTAGTTTAATAAAAGTTTTCTATACTTTAATACAACTAAGTGATACAAATTGAATTTTATTGCGATACGTTTATAAAATGTCCTGTAACAAAAGTTTGACGACTCCGGTGTCTGGACAAACCCCAAGTTGTCGAATTATCCACGCCAACCCTATAAATATATTTCAGTCATATATATTTATTGTCCACACCACGGATGATTCCTCGTTGTGGCTATCTACACTATATTTAAAGCCATAAGAGGTAAATGAAGCATCGCGATATGACTGGACTTACAAGGGTTATCAGACAAAGATTGGCAACATTTACATTTTATAACATTGTAGATGGTCATCTGTGAGTAATTTAAATGAAATATTACACTCAAAATGCTGTCTTTTTAGGGAGAAACTTTACAGCTGAATAGAGGGTCAACTTTGATGCCACAATATTTTTAAAATCGGGAAGATCTATTGTGCGTTACAGAAACATTATGAATTGTTTATGTACGCCTCATTGATCGATTCAAATTGTTTTCCTACAATAGAGTTTTGTCATGTCATATTGATTTTTGAAACAACGCTAACTAATATTACTATTGTAAAAATAAATAAACTGTTCCGATTAAATCAAATTTCATGGGATTCAATCAGTATAAAATTTACAAGCCATGAAATTAAAACATGTGTGAGTGTGTCTACAACTCCGTAAATACAAGTAGCTCACTTAACATATTACCATTTTTTTTACAAGTTAGAAATGGATTTTTCGTATTAAAATTAGTTACAGAAACTTCAAGATGCGATTGCATTTTAAATACTTCTTTTGTTGTCAGATAGAGTAAATAAACATCTCTAATTTAAGTAGAATTGTAAACAAAACGTATTCAAAGCGAACCGTATCATTTTTGTGATTAGAAAAAACATAAATTATAGCGAAAACAACAAAATATTACAAAAATCAGTGTCGGGTATTCGGGCGCTGAAAAAATCAATTGTTTTATTAACAAAAACAACCCGTTAAATTGTTTAAAAAAATTTACTTTCAATGACAAACTAGTTTCCTAATAATTTCTGGTCAGGTGAACAATTGCGCTTCTAGTTCAAGAATTCTGACTACTGTTGATTTCAAATAAACTAGATGACGATTATCAGTGTGTGATATTCACATAACCTTGAAGTCACCTAACAAGTTCCTAATGTATATATGTGATTTAGTTCCCATAAGAAGAATTACAACCAATTTAAAAAGGTTTATTTGCAGAAACTGTTACGATATCAACAACAGTTTGAATAAATGATGAAATATCGTTCGTTTTGTTAAAACAAAAGAATATTTTTTTATAAGAAATCCAATATTTACTCCATCTTTAAAATAAAACAGTTTTATATTATCGATACAAAATGAACGGAATGGTAACTAGTGAATATTTTTGCCGTACTTTTTTCGAGAACACGAAAACAAATTTCTAGCTCAGATCACTTGAGATGATCTTGAGATTATAGGTCAAAGTTTAATATCATTTTAGGGGTTTTTAATGATCCTGAGTCGATTGCCGTTCTATTACCGTTTCTGAGTTGAAAACTCGAAAACTCTAAAAATCATGTCAATTTATTCACAAGTAAAATATATGCTTTTTTAAATTATTTGCAAAAGTGGACAACACATATTAACCAAAAAAATATATACATTTTGAATTGATCACCATGTGATCATTATTTAATGAAACTTTATCAGCACTTATTGAATAGTTACCCAATTAAAATAGAATTTATAAAATATAACATGGGGATACCATTTTACAGTTTCTATTTTTTACACCAATGAAATATTAACCCAAAATATTTTTTTTTGCATTGTTCAATAAATTTTTCATCAAAATTGCTTAACATTTGACTATTTACGTTTTTGACATATTCCCGAAAAAAAACTAGACCTACAATTTTTATGTAATTTTCATTGATGAATCAAAAAAACATAATTATTCCAGTGTATAAAGATTCTAAGTATTCCAACCCCGATTATTTTTGATCAACAATATTTAACACTATACAAAAAAACACTTTTACTCTGCTTTTAATTCACACGCACTATACAAGTTCTTAATTCTCTTTATTCTTCGGTATAGGTTATTTTTGTTCAGTAGATAGATGACCTCCATATTGACATACTGATGAAATTTGGCTTCATACTTGCCAGTAAACCTCTTTATTTCATCTTTAACATAAGAACTACCAACTATAATGTTACAAAGAGACACCTACTGGATTAATGATAAATTAGTATAGTTTATTTGAAAATGATTGATAGAACAATTTTTATGACCCAGTATGTAAACCCCAATATAACATCATAAATCAGTGGCGGAGAATTTCTAACATAAAATGTTTAGCATTATTTGCAAAAAAAAAAATCTTTGGTTTTCTACCTAAAATTTTTAAAAATACCAAAGGAAATGTCCCGACCTAATATCTAGTATACTATTTTTATAAAAATAAATAAATTATTAATATTGACAGTTTACTATTATTTTTTTTATTAAAGTCATTTGCCGTTCCCATTTCGTCAGTTAAATAAAAAATTTACATTTCGGCCGGTACACTTTTTGGCATATTTAAATTAACATTTAAGTCCCCTCGAATTCCTTCTTTTTTTCTTTAGACGTTTCATTTATTGAAAATCGGACCACATTTGACATATGGATAAACTCTTGGATTTATTTAAATTAAGATTAAAGTTGAATTTCGGCCAGTCAACCTTTTTGGCACGAACTGTTTTTTTAAGTTTCCAAATTTGATTTTGAATGCAAATAATAATATGAAAAAAATCTAATCTATATTTTTTGAGAAAGAAATTACTTATTAGTGGGCGATTACCAAATCGTCATATCGAACAGGTAACCAGATTAAAAATAACCCAAATCGGCACAAAGTTTATGAATTCGTGGGACTTGTGAACGTGGATTTTGCGAACACGCATATACCTGGCATTTGTGAGACTGTGAACATTCTAAAGATTAAAAACGAATGGTTTAATTACTATAAATTAATAATTAATGATTGACTGGCTAAAGTGGCAATAGGTAAAATGATTATTCATTTATCTAAATTATTAATAAACTTTATATTGAATCTGCGAGTAATTATTGATAAGGCAATTTAGGTGTTCGATTATTTATTTCATTTTTTCCAAACTGGTTGTCAAATGAATAAACTAATTTGGGTGTACTCCATTTTGGCACCAAATTTTCAGATATAAAGGTGAAAGTATTAGATTGCTCCAAATGCAAATCAGTCACTACGTTTTCGTTATTTAAACAAAAAGGACTATACTACGCCTAATGCAAATCAGTCACTATCTTTTACACAAATTTAATAAGAAAAAAATTACCTGTACAGAAGCGTTCGCAAACGTCACGGTCCTCATAAACTGACCGATGGTATGTCAGGCATATGTTCGCAATCCCCACGGTTCGCAAAACCCATGCCACATGAGAAAACAACAAACACCAATGAGAAAATTGAGAAATCAACTTAAGTTAGTTTTTTTTCATAGATCAATGTATATCAATATAAAACTCAATTATTTTATTATTATTTATTTATTGAAAATTATTCAAATGATGTTACAGGATATAATCTCGGGATTGTATGAAATGTAGGTTAATTCATAATTGAAACGAAGTCTTTATTTCACTCTAATTGGTCAGGTGTATAGAAACAGTACAGTTCTAAATTTATAATGTATATGCAACATACAATACACCGTTATGTATATAAAACATTTTATTTTCATTTTGATTAAAGTATTAAATCTAGACAATATATCTTGATAAACAATAAATGGATTATCATATCAATAAATAAAAAATATATGTTACTTTTTTATAACTAACTTAAATCATGAACGAAAATAAGTTATAAGTATACAGAAACATGCCCTTCCAAAAAGTTTCATTTTTTTAAGTAAAAAAATAAGACGATTTTTTATTGTATCTCTAAAACAGTTTAATTTTTTCCATATAGCTGCATCACAATAAGCTTTATTATGATACCGATTTGTATAATGTTACTGATTTTTTTTAAGAATAATAGTCCCAGATTTTTAGTCACTACTTTGAAAGTTCCTGAAATCGGGTAATTTCCCACATTACGAACGCCTAAGAGATTCGTTTTTTTTTCTATAAGCAAATATATTAACGTTAAATGGCAAAAACTGACCCCAGGTCAGTTAAAAGTTAAAGAGAAATTATAACCTGTCTGGTATTTTATTTATTATAAAATAAAAATACTGTAAATATTTTTTTAAATATTGAAATATTTGATAGTAAAAACCGTTAGTAACTACTCACAAATATCGTTAACAACAAAAAAACTAATACCTACATCTGTACATCAAATATTTGCTTCACATTAACAATCGTATTGTTAAAACCAAAAAAAAATGAGTGAATGGGATATTTAATGATTCGTCAACCGTCAAACCTCAAACGATTCATTACAATTCATAATCTTTGATTAAAAATTCTCAGTACCTATTTTTTGTTTTTATTTACCCTATGTAATCTATTCATACTGTATAAAAAAGAAGACAAAACCTAACCTGTTTTGCATATAAGATTTTAGCGACTGTAACTCATACTTTGTGTTTGTATAGAAAGGTTCAACCTGCTCATTCTCTGACGAACACCTGAAGGCTGATTTATACCTGCTGAATACCAATTTGAATTTCACCCCACATCAATCAGATTGATCGCGAATAATTTTATTTTTTGTCACGTTTTTTGTCGATTTTTTTCTCAAAAACTTCTATGACGACGCTAATGGTTTGGGATTTGACTTTATTAGTTTTCCCAGATTGAGTATTGTTATGTTAAAAGAACTACCAGAAAAATTTGTTAGATAATATATCAGGTGATTAGCACCTGACATTTAAACGAGGATTTTCATAATTTATTGAAATTAACAGCTGCTTAATAAAAAAAATTGAGGGGACTTATGTTAATTTCTATTTTTGTTTTAATCTCGCAGAGAAACTACAGTTAAAGGATAATAAAACTTTTCTCAGATTTAAATATTTCTTTTGTGTAATCTTTAATCCCAACGATTTTAACGAAATAAAAATATATTTGCCCAAGTTATTGGAAAGGAATACATTTAAAACTTGGTTGACTCGATATTTTTTTTAAAAATCTGCAGCTAAATTTGAAACATGTTTTTAATTTATTTCTTGTATTTTTCACATTATTTTATAAACGAGTTTACAATATAACAAATTATGGTGTTTCCTCAAGCCACAGCAGCTAAGATTAAGTTTTGTTTAAAATACCTGGATATTTAAAATAAACATAAACGCTAATTTGATTGAATACTATTTTGTATTTAAATTCAAATTAAATTCAATCTGAAAGAGATTATACGACCAGCCATTGGTCTTTATTAGTATACACCAGCAGACTCTATATAATGTTCACAAGAAATGCCCGAGGCTAGGTAGAGGTAAGCCCAGTAGCATCAATCTAATATCCAAGACAGATTTTGTTGTTGTACAGTCCATATGAAAAGTTGTTTCATCTCACGAAGCATTATATGATTTATATCCACAATTGTGTTACGAACAAAACAAAGGCGTAGATTTTTTTGAATTAAAAAAATATGTATGATATATTGAACCCTCAAAGGGTTTAAACATCTAAAAAGGTATAAATTCTAGGGTTTTAATTCTTTGAATTTGGATATATGAAGACGGATAAAAGATTTTAGGTACAATTACTAATAGAAAAATTAATTTAGAGATAATTTTTAAAGTTGGTTTGGTTTAATATGGTCAGCAAAACAGCAACATTTATTTAGTAAGTAGTTAAAAAAAGAATAAAGGATTTCAATCTGTTGTGTCGTGAGATTAACACTTCTTAATAAAGCTTAGGGTGGTTAAAATAAAAACTTTTTAATGTATATATGACAATAAAATTGAAAACAAAAAAACAAAGGAATAATATGATATAAAATTACTAAAAATAGGTCAACGACCGTATATGTTCGAGAAAAGTCTCAACACTCTTCTTTTCGTCACACTCACTCGGTTCTTCCCCGAGCCACGTTGCGCACGTCACTTAAGTCTAAAGTTGGGAACAACTGTTTATTTTGGAACGGTATCAAACATAGCTCCCCTCCTTGAAAGATAGAGCTTTCAAGACTGATTTGGTAGAATGCAGAGTTTGGTCGCTGGGCGATGAAAACTGTGTCCACGCAGTTTCACGGTGGCACTCCTAACAACGCCATCCGGACCTGGATGAATGGAAGTAACTCGACCTACGGACCAACGAAGAGGAGGTAGGCCATCTTCTTTTACAAGAACCAATATTCCGGGAATTAACACCTGTTTACATGTCTGCTTCCATTTGGTTCTGGTTTGTAATTGGGAAATATATTCTACACTCCAGCGAGACCAAAAATGTTGCATCTTCTGCTGGATTACTTGGTAGCGAAGAAGTCTGTTTTCAGCGACATTGCGGTAGTCTGGTTCAGGCAATGCCGTTAATTTGTCTCCAATTAGGAAGTGCGCTGGGGTTAATGGATCAGGATCATTAGGATCATTAGATAAGGAATACATAGGCCGAGAGTTTAGGCAGGCTTCTATTTGGGTTAGTAGTGTAGTAAACTCTTCAAAGGAAAGAATTGTATTACCGATGACACGTTTTAAGTGATACTTCACCGATTTTACTCCGGCCTCCCAGAGACCACCAAAATGAGGAGAATTTGGAGGTATAAATAGCCAATTAATACCATCGTTATTTAATTGACTTTGAATATCAGTCGCATAATTTTTAAAGAACTTATTAATTTTAGCCTTAGGTCCAACAAAATTTGTTCCATGGTCTGAGAATATTTTATTACACATACCACGTCGTGCCATAAAGCGTTTGAGCGCCGCTAAAAAGGCGTTAGTCGTTAAATCACTGACCAATTCTAAGTGTAAAGCCTTTGTACTAAAGCATACAAATAAGCAAATATAAGCCTTGGTCGTCTGATAATTACGAGTTTTTCTATCTCTAAGTATGAAAGGACCTGCATAGTCAGTTCCACAATTTAGAAATGGTCTATTTGGTAGTATTCTATCCAAGGGTAGATCAGACATCAAATATTTAACAGTATCAGAATGAAAACGAAAGCATTTTAAACAATCATGCACCACTCTTCGCGCCAAATTGCGTCCATCTAGTGGCCAAAATCTTTCACGAATAATAGATAATGACAATTGAGGTCCCGCATGAGCAGAACGAATATGTATATATTGAGTATATAATTTTGCTACTATATGATTTTTGGGTAATACTGCAGGGTGTTTTTTTGCAAAATCGAAGCGAGATTTCTTGAGACGTCCGCCTACTCTTAAGATTCCTGAAGAATCCAAAAAGGGATTTAAATTTAATAAAATGCTTTTAGCATTGATGTGCTTATTGTTCAAAAGGTCTTTAATTTCTGAATTAAAAGACTCCAGCTGGATAATTTTAATTAAACTATTCAAAGCTTCGTCGAGTTCTAGAGGAGTTAAAGGACCTATTTTCTTTGCATTATTAGGATTAGAGTTATTTGCAAATCGAAGCATAAATGCTACGACTCGGTTCAAGCGAGAAAATGAAGAGAATTTATTAAATTCTGGAATTCTTTGGAATTTGGTTAGATCGACTGAAGTTGAGATTAAAACCTTTGTTTTTTGTTCAGGTAAATTTGTTAAATCAGGTAATGTGGGTTTTTCAAGCTTAATAGTGGAATGAGTAAGAAAGTCTGGACCATGCCACCAAAGTTTACAAATTGATAGAGAGGCAGTTGTTGTCCCTCTAGACAATATATCAGAAGGATTATTTTGAGAATCAACATGGTGCCAATTAGATACCTTCGTTAAGGATTGAATTTGCGCCACACGATTGGCTACAAAAGTTTTTAATAAATGTGGAGACGTATCGATCCACGAAAGGATGATAGTAGAATCTGAATAGTAACTAATATGGTCAATGTTTGAATGCAAAGCAGATATAACCTTAGACATCAGTTCTGAGAGTAGCAATGCTGCACAGAGTTCTAGTCTAGGTATAGTTATCATTTTAAGTGGTGCTACCTTAGTTTTGGAACATATGAGATTAGAATGATAATTTCCAGAATCATTAAGAGAACGCGCGTATATACAGCAGCCATAAGCAGACTCCGAGGCGTCGGCGAAGCCATGAAGTTCTATGGCGGTTGGAGTATCGCAGAATATTTTTCTAGGAATTTTAATGATATTTATTTGCATAAGATTTTCTTTGAATTCATTCCATTTTGTATATAGAGACATTGGTAAAGATTCATCCCAGGAAAGGCGCAATTGCCATAATTTTTGCATGATTATTTTTGCATTAATAATGATAGGAGAAGTCAGTCCAAGAGGATCAAATAATTGGGATATATTGCTAAGAATAGCTCGTTTGGTTGTTGACTTTTTGTCGTTTGGAAAATTCATTGAATATGTTAATGTATCTGAGTGGGGATTCCAACTGATTCCAAGAGTTTTATTAATGTCGAAATTTCCAATATCAATGGAAGCGGGGATTTGACCTTCATGACTTACGGTTGGATCATTTGATACCCATTTACAGATGTCGAAACCATATTCTTTTAGGATGTTTGTTAATTGATTTTTGATTTCAAGGACCTTTTGAATATCCTCCCCTCCAGTGAGGAGATCATCAACGTAAAAATCATGCTTAATAATAAGACTTAATTTAGGATTGCTTGTTTCAATGTCAAGAGCAATTTGATGCAAACATCTAGTTGCTAGAAAAGCTGATGATGCGAGGCCATAAGTGACGGTATTGAGTTGAAAGATTGATAGTTTATCTGTAGGATTAGATCTCCAGATGATTTTTTGTAAAGGACGTTGATCTTGGTGTAGAAGAATTTGTCTGTACATCTTTGTGATGTCAGCAGATAAAACGAGAGCATGTTTTCTGAAACGAAGTATAATAGATATGAGGTCATCTTGTACCGTAGGACCAACCATTAGGAGATCATTGAGAGAAATATCTGAAGTAGATTTTGCAGATCCATCAAAGACTATTCGAATCTTTGTGGTAGTACTCGTTGGTTTAAAAACCGGGTGGTGAGGTAGATAAAATTCAAAGGGATCAGATGAATTTAGAGATTTTGACATATGATTAAGATTTGAGTATTCGTCAATAAAACAAGTATAGTCATGTTTTAAAATATCATTTTTGGACATTTTTCTTTCAATTGCATAGAATCGTCGTTCTGCACTTTCTCTTGATTCGCCTAAAAATGAGATATTGGATTTAAGAGGCATTTTTACAATAAAACGACCTGACTCGTCTCGAGTTGTGTTATTTTGGAAATGTTGTTCGCAATAAATTTCTTCTTTTGACAGGTGAGTTTTTTGTGGTATATTTTCAACTTTCCAGAATTTTTCCATTTGATCATGTAAAACATCATTGGTAATATTTAAATGACATAGAAGCTTATTGGAGTTTTTGGAGTAGTGAGAGAAATCAATGGGACCTGCTATAACCCAACCAAAATGAGTTTTTTGCAGAAATGGAGAGTTTTTTCCCAATCTGTGCTGACCTACTGATAGAATATCCCAAAAGGTATCAGCACCTATAAGAATATCTATAGAAGAACTAACATCAAAGGTTGGATCAGCTAATATAAGATTGGGAGGTATATTTAATGCATTCTTGTTAAAGGACTTACATGGTATAGGACCAGTGATATTATCGAGTACTAAACAGTTTAGATTAACTGAATAGGCATTTAGACGCGATTGTAGGGTAACAGTTGTTTTAGAACGAATATTAGCAGATACTTGATTCACTCCGGAAATAGAAGTATTGATTTTGGATGTGTTTATATTAAGCCTTTGGCATAGGTTTGTAGTTATTAAATTACATTGTGATCCGCTGTCTAGTAATATTCGACAAGAGTGTATAGTTCCTGAATTGTCAACAATATTTGCAATGGCAGTTGACAAAAGAACACAGTTTTGAGAAATAACGGAACAATGTGATGTTAATGAAGACGTGACAACGCCGCAATTATTTAAAGAGTTTTCAGAGTTTGAAATCGCAGTCGTCGCGCTCTCTGACGTAATCGAGAGTGAATTTTGTCCACCGATGCTGTTTCGAGATTCATTTTCGATATGCAATAATGTGTTATGATTTTTACCACATTTTCTACATTTGCTGGCAGTGCAATCCCGAGTAAAATGATTTTTACGAAGGCAATTTATACATAAATTTTTCCGTTTAGCTTCTTCGAATCTAGATTTAATGCTGAGTTCTAAATATTTTGAACAGTTATAAATCATATGATCTTTATCACAGAACGTGCATTTATGTGTTATTGTTGACACTAGAGATCTTGTATTAAATTTAGGTTTTATTGTAGAATGTTGAATATTTTGTGAATTAGGTTTTTCATCTTCAAGTGATTCAAAAACATCACATCTTTCACGCAAGAACTTTAGAAATTCAACTAAATTAGGTTTTGATCTTTTATGTTTTTTCGATTCCCAGTCTTTTTTTGCATTGAAGTTTAATTTGTTACTTAATAGGTACACTATAAGAGTGTCCCAATGTTGTACCGGTTCGCCTAAAGCCTCTAATGATTTTAAAATTCGAGTACTTTCGTCATAGAGATGGGAAAGAGCGGTGTATGATTCTTTATTTATTACCGGTAAATTAAACAGCGCTTTTATTTGGGTGTTTATGAGTTTTTCAACATTCTCATACTTATCTAATAAACAACTCCAAGCGATGTCATAATTTGCGTCCGATATTTCTAGAGATTCGATTAGTTTAAAGGCTTCACACTTGAGTGAAAGTCGTAAATAATTTAATTTCTGGGCTTTTGGCATGAATGGATGTTTATCGATAACCGAAACAAAGGTTTCTTTGAAAAATAACCAATTTTGGTATTGTCCATCAAAGGACGGTAGATTTATATCAGGAAGTTTAATATGACTGAAAGTGTTCATATGTTGATTAAATTGTGAGCTATTGTTTGCATTTGAATTAGGGTTATGATTTGTCTTTGAATCAATTAAGTATTTTTTAGCTTGGCTAGTTATTTCATAAAAGGAATCTTCGAAATCAGTTCTTTCGTCTTCATCGACCGTTAATCCGGCCCCAGAACTTGTATTTATTTCAATTTTTAATTGAATGTCATTAAATTTGTCGATAATAGTTAAGATAGAATTTAGCCGAGCTTCAAGAGATATAAGATCAGGAATGGGTTGAGATATTGTTTTATTATAAAATTTTTTAAAACGATCCAGATCAGATTTATAAAACGTTTCAAGCATATCGTCATCAGACGGTGTAGTAGACATTGTTTAAAATCTTTAAAGTATCACTTAAAATATATCGAGAAGAGTATATAACGTTGAACGAGATTTATATAAGATTTGAGATTTATTAATGAGTTTATGTATAATAAAAGTATGAAGAGTTTTAAACACCAACTGATACAGCAGTAGTGATATTTAGGATTAAAAATATGAATAAACAAATATAGAGGAAGAGTGAAGGATGCGCACTTACCTAAAACAAAATGGCTATCGGCAATCTTTCCATACACTTCACTATTTTCCTGCTTTATCCGGCTCGAAGGACCAATATGTTGTGTCGTGAGATTAACACTTCTTAATAAAGCTTAGGGTGGTTAAAATAAAAACTTTTTATTGTATATATGACAATAAAATTGAAAACAAAAAAACAAAGGAATAATATGATATAAAATTACTAAAAATAGGTCAACGACCGTATATGTTCGAGAAAAGTCTCAACACTCTTCTTTTCGTCACACTCACTCGGTTCTTCCCCGAGCCACGTTGCGCACGTCACTTAAGTCTAAAGTTGGGAACAACTGTTTATTTTGGAACGGTATCAAACACAATCTTTAAAAAGGTGGAAATCCAATAGATTGTGTCATTTAAATTTAGTTATACGGATGCGGATTGAAGATGTGAAGTACCTAAAGGACTGAAATAAACATTTTTCCATACGATGTAAACTTCTTGAGACATACTGTATATTTAATTGGACAAATATTTATGTAAAAGTATTGATGAAACAGTGGAATTAGTAGTACTTTTGGCGTTTGAAAAAAATCAACAATTACAGAATTGCAAATATATTGAAAGTTAAATTAAAAATGTGTTCATAAAGGTTAATTCTTTGCCAATGGAGGATTTTTAATTAAATTCGCCAACAAATAAAATCACAAATAAATTTTAAAAACGTGTAAATTATCGTACTATTTTGTATCTCAATTTTTATGAAAATAAACTAAAAATTTAAATTCAAATATATAAACCGAAAAACAGGTTTTTGAGATATTTTTTGGGTCGATTTACTAGTTTTATTTTGTTTTGAACCCTTTAGACTTATAGCTAAGATTTGGGATTAAAACCCTTTTATTCTCAATGATTGAGGAACCTTCAGTCCAAATTTGGAGTGGGCGCGATCATTTCTCCCCCTTTAATAGATACATTTATACGTTTTTTGTTCTAAAAATTGAAATATGGCTATTTCGGTCAAATCTCTGCCAAATCGAATGAAATTTAGTGAAAAATTGAGTAATGATGACCACAATAGGTGGTCCAAAGATGAAGTCAAAATATGCAATATTTTTGGTTAAAATATAAATTTGTCCGATTCGCCCCCTAATTTTGAAGTGGACCCCCATTATAACCAACGAGTCGTAGAGTACTCTGCTTGGGCATAAATTGAAGGTTATTTTATATAGTTTCATATGGTTCAGGTCCGTATAACTTGACTTTGAGTTTCGCCCATTTTTTGGACAATTACGGTATATACATTTACAGGCCGTTTCTTTTATCATGTGCTAACATTACCATCTTTTAAACCATAAGAGATACGAAGATGATTAAATGAGCAAAAAGTTAACTATTTTAAAGAACACTAGTTGAAAAAAATCTACAGTTACTATCGCCACCATCAAGTTTTCTTTTTAAATGCGGACCTGTATTTTTATTACAAATATTTATAAACCGTTAAATTCCAAATTCAGTGATATATCACACTTGTCATTTCAACGACGTTTTATCTAAAATAACTAATATTATTAGTGATAATAATTTTTAATTACGGTCCTGTCGTAGTTATTTTGTAAATTTGTTTTAAAGGCATAGAATATCAATTTTTAAATGTAATTGGAAAAACAATTCAGAAAGTTTATTTTAATAAAATAATGGGATATTGTGGTAGAGAGAAAATTACCTATAAACCATAAATTAAATGAGAAGTCAAAAGAGTCAAATATGTATGCTAAAATTACTTGTGTAGGGGGTAGTCAGATTTGTGCTGAGTGATCTTGGTTGAATAAATTCCTGAAAAGAATTATATTTTTAATAATGAAAAAAATGAAAAGTTATGTCAAGAGGTGGTTTTTATTGATTAACAAGGAGAATATTGATTATCAGAATAAAAAGGGAAATTTATTTTTTTTATATATATATACAGATCTACTTATTCTTGTATGTATTCGTATTCTTCTTGTTTTAACAGATATGAGATTTATAATATAAGTCTCCCTGTTTTCATGGATTCTTTCAATGGTTTTATTTTTAAGATTTTATTAATATTTATTTCCCCTCGTGCCATTGTAGCCTTTAGTACTTTCTTTTAGTGTATAGGTAATAGTCCAAAAATGTTTTTGTTCGTTTTTAAATATGCGTGAAAAAGGAACAAGAGAATAAATTAAAGATAATATACATAAGACCTTTTGAATACGCCACTGATAAATACTAAGCATATGGAGCCATTTTGAGAGACAGGTCTTTTTACCTGAAGATGTATATAGATTTCAAATCATACAATGAAAAATATCTCGTTTAAAGATGCGTCTGCAATCACAAAGCTTAAGATATTAAGGGATATTAGAGGTATAACAGAAATGACGGCTAAGGACAGAGAAGATTTAACATTTAATCACGGATTTTTTTTAATTTCCGCTAGGAATTTAAAAAATCATTAAATGTAATTGTTGAAACTTGGTTGCAATCTTTCACTAAACATTGTTTACAGAAATAAATAGTAATAAAACTCGATCTGTTATGAATACTAATTAATAGCATTGACCCCTCTCTCCAATAGCATTACTATAGAAATTGAAACGCGCATATTTTATTAAACACCAACGTTTATTTACTTAGAGATAGAGGCAAGCAAGCGATGCCTAAACCGTATCACGTAATATTTCAAAACATGACTTGAAGACAGAACTACCTACTTGACTTAAAGTGTGAATATATGTTTATTTCATAAAAATAAAGCAGAGTTGATGACACTTCACACATTATAAAAAGGAACAGAGCTTTAAATTTCATCAATACACCCGGCTTTGTTACAACATATATAATTTGCTTATAAAAAATATGGGAGACCTCCCAATTCTTGCATCTAAGCAGAGCTGTACTGGGCTCTAAATAACAGTAAAGAAAAATGTAACATATATTAGGTACGTCGTTTAAAAAATAAGGTAAATGTGTTTTCTTTTTCAGAATACCAAAAATGTGAGAAGAAAGTAGTATGTGTTCATGTTTTCATATACAGGGTATTCCAACATAAAATGTCCATACGTTACAGGCAGATAGGGGACACCAAATCGAATCTAAAAACCCCACTGAAGTTTGGTCCAATGTTATTTTTTACCGAGATACAGGGTGTTTACAATTTTGGCCAAAACTTCTTTCGCCCATGTTTCTGAAACCACCTTGTATATTTTATTCATATTTTTATAAATGTTATATGAAACAACAAACATATAATCTATAAATTCTAGGTCCGTACTCAAAAAAATCATTCTATTTTATTTGGGTTAAACAACACCCTGTATATCAATATTTTTAAAAAGCTCATGAAAAACTGAGTCTTCTCACAAATTGTCAAGAATGCCACACTCACCGTGTTCTTTCTTACAGCACAATTTTCATTTTTACAATTCATTGAGTTTTTTGCAAAATTAATAATTCCGTTGAGAGATCTGTAAAATTTTAATATTGTACGTAAAATGATACCTTTAATTTGTCAAAACTATCATTTTTAATCAACCATTCATATTGAATAGAGCAATTCCAGGTCCGTATTCAAACATTATTATTTTATTTAAATTTACCAATATTAATGCCCTGTATATTAAATTTTCAAAGTAAGAAGCATTTGAAAAATTTTGAATAAATAAATTTGCGAAGTCATACTAGTTTTTACATTTTACAGATTCTTATAAAAACTAAAAATAAAAATAACTTCACAAATTTAATTATTCAGACTTTCAAGTGCTTCTTACTCTGAAAATTTAATTTAAAATTAACCTTCTGGTAAGTTGTATTATGTGTTCTAACCCTTAGCCCTAAGAACTCTGTATTCTAGGCCTGATGATGGCATTTTGGCGAAACTAGTTGTGAACCTTCTTCAATATTAATAAAATTTGTGGTACTCGACTTGGAGTTTTCCTACTTCATCAGTAGACCACATTTGAGATAATGGATAACCTTTTGGAATTAAATAATTATTATTATTATTAATTTCAATCTTTATCCAAAGACCCACAGATATTTTTTCGCTATCTCGGTCATCTATACAGAGTCTAATAAAACAATTATTTAATTAAATATTAATATTAATTTAAACTAATCTTGTAATTCAAACTGAAATGAAGCCGTTCAACTAACTATAAAGCACCAATTTTCTCGGAGACGACTAATGATTTTCTATAACTTTTCCCCGTAAAATATATGGACGCTGCAACTGTGGTCAATCCAACTTTATGGTCCCAATAAATGTGTTTAGTAGTTTGCGCTGACCCAATGATTTGGCGATTTAGAGGCCAAGTAGTGGATCTCGTGTAACGTCAAAGTTCTGCTTTGTTGCCAGCTCTATTATATTTGATATTTTAAAATATAATAAAAATAAAAATATTTCTTTCAAATATTTAATGAATAGTTTTTTTTAATAAACAAAGGAAAACTAAACTTAATTAAAACCAAATTAATGTATGCAAAGTAACAATACACAATTTGGAATTATCTAAATTTACTATGACCAAAATTCTATTGTTTATAAAGTATAATATTTAATTCACACATAAGGTAATAATATTAAAGTGTACTAAAAAAAATATTTAAAAATATTGGTTTCTAAAGTATATATAATGTACAACAAAAAAATATTGTTATTATTGATTATATTTTTTTATCATACAAGAGAAAATTATTTCTTACTAATTCTTTTATTTTAACAAAGTAAGGACAATGTAAATAATTAAAAAATATATATCAACTCCAATAAAAATAATTCTATTAAAAAATTGTTTTTGCATTTGGCAACATTGTGAGCAACCCTATTCGAGGTGAGTCATTATTTAGGAATGTCCGGTCAACCGATATTTCCAAACTAATAGCACATTCTGAACCCGACGTAGGTTGTAAAAAAACATAAATGAGAAATTATACGGTGTAGAACAAAAGACAAACTTGATTACCTACCAGTATGCATATTTTTTCATCTTTAAATTCGTCAACAATGACGTTTACTGTGTGAAATAAAACATTTTTGGTATAAATCGTTTTAAAAGGTTATAAATTATTTAATAAGGTGATTATTTCTGTAAATATATGAAAACGCACTTGTTTTTACAATATATGAATCATATCCTTGAAACAAAATATAAAGATAAGATAATTTTTTATTTTGGTAGAATGTATGGCGTTTTGATTAGTCAACAAATTAAAATATCAGTTTTTTTATCCAACGAGTCTCCAATTTTATCAAATTTAGAAATGGCATAGATGTGACTTTTTTAAACAAAGTTGTATGCCTCTAAGAAAAAAGAAATCTTCAACTAATTATTAAATTCCTAAAATTATCAAAGCTAGGTTTATGCCATTAGAAAGAAGACAAAAAGCTGTATGTTTGTGATTTTTTTCTGATTTTTAGGATTCAAATTATAGGCACCATATCGAAAATAAGATTGATATATCGAAATTTTCCAAACAATTTATTTAATTACGCAAAGTATCGAAAATTAATTGGACCAATTGAAAGAGCACAATAAATAATAAGTGATTTTTTTCATTTTTCAAAAGGTTAAAAAATAATTGTGGACTTTGGAAGGAAAATATTTTTATTTTCAAAAACCTCTTTTCTAGGAGAATTTAGCTTGAGTTAAAAGAGAATTAAAAATAATGTAAGCCTGAAATTTAAAAAAAAATGTAATTGTGGACTTTGGAGGGAAAAAGGAAACTCGAAAAAATATGGCAGTCTTCGTTTTTTTTTGAAAATTATGAAAAATTTTATTTTTGAAAACAACTTTTCTAATGGTATTTTGATTCCAAAAGACAAAAACCAAGATCAAATTTTCATTGGGAACGAAATTTGATAAAGTAACGGTGAATAATTATTGCTTTCAATTAAAAAAAAACGTAAATAATTGTGAATGTCTGATTTTTTTTATTTTTTGAATTAAAATGATAATAGTAATACCAAGATTTTGATTATAACTATACTTTATTTTACTAAATATCAAAACGACCGTTTGCTCGATAAAAGAATCTAAAAAAATATTTATCTGCGTGAATTTTTTCGGGTTTTTAAAAAATTAATCGTAGGAAATAGATTTTGTTTTTTGAAAGAATAAACCTTTCTAGGGGTCCAAAATAATG
This sequence comes from Neocrepidodera transversa, assembly GCA_963243735.1. Classification (NCBI taxonomy): domain Eukaryota; kingdom Metazoa; phylum Arthropoda; class Insecta; order Coleoptera; family Chrysomelidae; genus Neocrepidodera; species Neocrepidodera transversa. The sequence goes on from OY725339.1 coordinate 8,967,898, forward strand.
TAATATTGGATGAAATAACGGTTAAATAATAGTTTTAAAATTTCTCTAACCCATATTATGGATAATAAAATGAATATTAGAAGTTTGAATTTGTTAAAAAAAAAATAATGAAAAAGGGTGTAAAATCAACATTTTAAAGTGCACATCTAATTTTTAAATTACTGGGAATATCAAAACATGTTTTGTGCCGCTTGAACAATTTTAAAAGATTATAAAGTGTGATTTTTTCTAATTTTGTTGTTTAATTCAAAATAATATAAATTTAACTAAATATTATTTTTTACAATTTTATTACTTATCTATTTGAGAGGTACACCGAGGTTTTTCTCGGGCTATCTGTTGTCCAATCTGAATCTGAAAACTTTTTTCTTTCTTCAATTATAATTTTATTGATTGTAATTCTTTGTACACAATGTGTCCACTTAAGTTCGCAGCAAATGGGAATCTTTATTATTATTAATTTTACAAAAAATTATTTTTCAGATAAAGAAGATGGGAGAGGGTATTTAGACCAAAAACCCTCCCCCTTTGTCCAGAAAAATAAGTTGGATGTTAAACTTGTTGGTAATGAAAAAAAATATCATACCAAAAACAAAATTTTATTTTACACGACACTAACATGAATTTTATTAAAGTAAAGATTAATCAATGTGGTTTTACTTTTACAGACTAATGTTCTAAATAAAAAATAAATAATAATCAAAAACTTTTACTAAATTTACTAAAAAAATGTCTACTTAAGTTCTTTTTTACGATCGTATAAGGATTTTTAATTTTTCAATTACGGATCTGCGTTTTTGAATTACTGTTTCAATTCAACATTGAATACTAAATTTAATTCTAATGACCACGTAGGATGAAAAACTACTTCCAGTTTTTTTTTATTAAAATTAAATCATGTTTTTATGATATTTGGTAAATTTGCTAAATTTGGTAAATTTGGTAAATTTGGTAAATTTGGTAAATTTCTGAAAATCGTTAATGTTATTAAATAATTTCTTTATTAAAGTATTGGTAGAGTTAATTGTATTAGCTATATTTAATTTTTTTATATTTTTATTTTTATTATTATTATTTTTATTTTTATTTTCCTACATCATTGTGTTTACAATGTGTAATTTTATACAAATGTATATAAAGTATTTATGGAAATTTAATATTTGATGTTTATTTATCTTAATATACGTACTTATTTTTTTAAGCACTAGTTCAAGGTTAGTCATACGGCAATGAAATGAAAGATTTGTCACCAAGATTAGTTGGATACATTTTCATCAAATGAACGCAGTTATGGCAAGTGTCCAAAAGTCGAAATTACACATTGTACATCTTGATGCACTTAATGACGCAATATTTTATTTTGAGACCATTTAAGTGCCCTTTGTTGAATATTGAATAACAACATGTGAATGCTCAAACAAAGAAATCTTTTTTTAAATCACCTTTATTTTGATTTCACAAAATTACGTAACGCAATTTGGTCAATATACACAAATATTTTTGTCCTAATATTCTTTATTATTAATTTTCGATAGCCAAGCAGAAATTAATAGTATCGCAATCCCGTCTGTCTGTGTGTGTGAGTTTGTGTGTCTGTCAACACGATATCTAGACATCGGAATAGGTCAAACCAATCTATGGGTCACCCCCCGACTAGAGATACAGGGTGACGTAAGTTTAATTCAACACTATAGGGATTTCGTAAACCGTTATAGATACAAAGTTGGTTAAATGGGAACATTGATGCGTATTTTAGGACGAATTGAATTGTTTTTCAAAATTAAAATATCAGGACCGGTTTCCGAGATATTTCTGAAAAACAGAAATTGACGATTTTTGTTTTGTGTAATTGACACCACGTTTTTTAAAGACAAAATCTTTATAAGGTTTTTCTATCGATGGTCCAAGCCGCTTAACACAGAGTATCCAATTGTTTAAAATTACGGTTCGCCTTTGAAGGGCCACCCTCAACTATATTCTCACACTACCATAAAGTTTTTTCTCAGATTTTAAATTTCAAGTTTTTGTAAAAAATGTAAGCTATGATAGTTTCATTTAAATCGTTTTCGACATACGTATATACGTAATCTGAGTCATTTTTTTTATTTTAAATTTTATGTATCACAACAGTGAAAATGTTTAGGACAAAGAAAAGTCGTAAAATTCTCTTATACTCAGGTTAATGTTGATGAGTATATCTAATTAATTCATATGTTATAATAATGGCTGACGGCAAGACTCATAAATTACTGTGGTTCATACTAATAAGGCATACCAATATTTCTAAGGAAACCACAAAATTTGCTATTATGGTAATGCACTCAATTTTTATCGACACTGTTTCCGGTAACACACTTTGATATCGATAAACAACCTAACCACTCGTCACTTTATTGTACCTCTTTATTGTGTACTATTACGAGAAAAACAAACCTTAAAAATGTTTTTTTTTTAATTATAAAAATTTCTAAAAAAAAATTGTACCTTATAGAATTTTTTTTTTCTATTTACAAAAGGAAATCACTTTATTTTTTATATCACGTTGATTCTTTCCAAAATTTGCCTTTATGTGTTCTGTTTTTTTCTCTCTTTCATTTCCGAAAAAAAGGTGTTAAGTTTTTACAAATTACTGGAAAAATATTACATATTAAGAAATAAAAATGAAATATTCTTAAATAGGAGGAAATTTACGTGATAAAACAATTTTTTCTACTGATTTTTCAGAAAATGAGTGTTAATTAACAAATTTTATTAGTTTTCGGTTATGCATAATTGTTAAATAAAAGTTACTATTTCGCTTCATGGAGACTTTATGACAACTAGGAGATTATACATATTGCGATGTCCTTAATTGTTAAACTTCTCTTGTTATACTCTCTTAGCTAACAAAAAAAAAAACTAAAAAATCAAAAAGAAAGGTTGATTTTTCTTTTAATATTAATTGTTTTAATATAAGAACATACTATTAGAATACATTAGTTTCATTTTTTAGTGTAATTTGTTTAAGGTTTATATTTTGCTATAAACTGTTATAAACAAATAGAATAATTACATATTTTTTAATTCTTTTGCCATTTTATTTGAAAATGATGATTAAAAAAAATATTTCTAAAAAAAATTGTTTGTTAATTTTACTTTTTATTTAAATAAAAAATGATTCTTAAAATTAATCATTTGCGCTTCTATACAAGAAGGAATTTGTTTTTTGATAAATATTTATTTGTTTATTTAATAAACAATTTGTTATAAGCAATCGCCGAATGTTTATATTTATTTTAAATAATAAAAATAACCAACCATATGGTTGTTTTTGTAAATATTTTTATCTAAAAAAATATATAAAAAGAAAACATACACAAACAACCATATAGGGTTGTTTTGTATTTCTTTAATCAAAAAATATAAATACATTCACCGATTGTTTATAAAAATGATTTTTTAAGTATAATTTTTTTTCTCAATGTACAGCTGCGGCTTTTTATTCTTGTACTTTTATCTTTGTTTCTCCAATACCTATTATTTATATTCTTTGTACTATAATTTCTTCTATTTTTTCATTTAGGGTAGTGATATTCCGTGTATCTATATTTATTTCATGCTTGTCTCTTGTATCTTATTTTTTTTCTTTATATATTTATCTAATATATTCTTCCAAAGTTGCTTTTTCGTCATTTTTATTATTCATCATTAAGTTATGTTCTCTCATTTCTTCATTTAGTTTTTCAACTTCCAGGGCCATTTCCGTACTCTTGGTTGTTCCTTTTAGATCCATTCTCATGTGTTAGGTTAGGTTATTTATCTCCAGTTTTTGATACCTTATTTTAACTGTGTTTCTTTTTTGGTAAGTCTCTTATCTTTTTCTGTATTCCAAGTATTTAAATTCTTGTTAACTTAAAGAAACAGTTAATATAAAACAATTTGAAGTTTGTATTTTTTTTATTTTGAATAAATTTGATTTTTACAATGTTTTTAAAAAATTCAGTGTTCTGATGAAATTAGGAAATCAAACAATAAAGTGGTTTTATTAGTTTCTAATCATCCATATTAAAAAAAAAATAATTTTTGTTGCATAAACTAAATGAAACTTACATTAGTAGATTGATAAAACTGCTATAAGGAGGATTTGTATTATATTCTATTTTTCTATACAAATTACGGACAAACCCTTGTTTATTTATATAATATTTAAACGACGTTTAAAATGTAACAAATACTCCTGGGCGTGATCAATGTATTTCCTGTGTGCTTAACCCTAAACAACTCGTTTCACATTCTATACAGTAGAATAAATCCCTTATTAGTTATGTTCAATTTTGTGAAAATCATAAAAGCTTTCGTGTTCCTAAATAAAAGGAATTACAAAAAACGTGTATATAACAAAATAACCCTAGTTAGAATATTACTTTATTATTCGACTTTTGAAAACAAGCAATCAACGTTGCAATGACACACATATAATTACGAGTTTTGTATAGTCAAGTCAAAGCTATTTGCTTTTTTTACCAAGTACATAAACCATTGTTTGGCGTAACACCCCCAATTGTAAAAAAGCTTTTAACAAGGCCATTACGGCCAACTGACGTTTCAATAATTAGTGGATACATTGGTATACCTCATAATTAATAACCCTAGTTAACAACACAGCCGAGTATTGTTCACTTATTGATTTTATGTAATTGGTAGATCGCTTTTTTCCCTTATTCGCGTAACTTTAATATTTCATCAATGACGTACAATAGTTAGACCCCAAGCATGAAACTATCATGCCGTGATGAACCTGCCCTTTATTTTTTAACTATTTAAAAAATCTTGTGATATACTAGTTTTATTTTTGTGTTATGTTCTATATAGACTACCAATAAAAAATAGACAATTTAGACTAAATTAATAATGGTCAGAACAAACTTAGGATTAAGGAATACATTAAATAAATGAATGTGAAGAGATCAGAAAAAACAAAGATAATATGATTGTCTACAATACCATGGGAACTAAATTATATTTTGTTAATAAATATGTTGACATCAAATTTAATTTATCATATTTTATGAATAATAATTGTTGAAGAATTTTGTCACCACTAATCAAAATTACACATTTGTTAACAATCTACGTACGTTTCGCTAACTATGTTAGTATCATCAGTCGATGATAAACCAGCTGAAAACTAAAGACTAAAATTTCCCAATTCAAGATAAATAATCATAAATTTAATTTTGTATTTATTTCCATTTTTTTGATAAATAACAAACGTATAAAATATCACCTGTTTTTCCATCTTTTAAGAGATGACTATTTTCTCCTCTTTTATTCCAATATTTAGTTCCTTATTGTTTTCATTTTCTTTCCTGCTTATTTCCATTTCAATTGTTAGTACAATATAATAGTTAAATAAAAAACTATAGGTTCTATATTTATTATAAAATATGTTGAGTCACTTACATAATACCCTGTACAATAAATAGCAATGCAATCGCTGATTTTTTTCGGTCTAGAGGAATTACAATTGTTACAAAGGAATCACCGTTTGCAAAGGTGAATCATTTGTGTCTATGACTCACTCGTAACCGTTTCCAAGTTTAAAATTTTGTCCCTTTTTATTCCAAATAATTCTGGGTACTTATGAATCTTAACTTTATCTATTAACAAGTCAGCGTCAAAAAATTTTGTTTTTGATATTATTTTAAGATTCATTTTTAAGTAGGTATTTATCAATGAAATATTATATTGATAACAGTAATTATTATAACAACAAAATGTTTGGGAACAATAAAAATTATGATAAAAGAAATTAATATGAAATAATTTTTAACTGTAGAAGGACATACTTTGGAATTTTGGTTTAAAACTAATAATTATTATCTTGGTTATTGTAGCGGTAATAGTCAAGGCGAAAAATAAGTGATTATTGAGAAATAATACGATTTTCGATTCTCTTTAAATCCTCTTGACCTTCTAATAGAGATAACTGCGTTTGTCGGTTCTGATGCTTCGATAATTAAATTTCATAAAATCGCATGGTCGCATTGTTCAATCCAGCTGCACTATTTATCGGTATATTCCTATTATGCCCTAACGCTTTTTTAACTGAATTTTCTCAATAAACCGACCTACCATTAAACCGAACGATGGATTTTTTATGCAAAATATAGCACAGTAATTTTCGAATATCTTCTGAATAAAAATGTCTTCTCTTTTTAACACTACGGTGTCCAAGAACAGTAGAAAAAGGTTTGCCAAGACCAAATGCTAGGAGGATTACAAATAGGCGAGATCCCTAGAATTCCTAGAAGATATCATGTAAAAATTGAATAAACGCCGCTTGAAAACCCTCCAATTTAGTGAGACATTCAAACAAAAGCGTTATTCCGCTTCTTGTGACGTCATAAGTACTTTGATTGGCAATTCGTTAGTTGCCAGTTTCATTATTTTTCGGAACTTCTGAAGAAATGATATTGTTTTATTCAGAACTTGTGTCAGTATGGATTATATTGGAATGAAGACTTCGTATTTTATGGCTGTTCTCGATTTAGTTATTCTTAATATGTATACTGAATACTATGTCATTATTTTTTCGACCTGCTCACATTGTAAATAAATATTATGAATAACGCTTGGCAACGCTGTAAAAAAATTATTCTGGCGTTAACCTTGAGAACACTTGCTCACTAACAAAGCAATTCTCTAGCGCTCCGGCGATAGGTCAGTACTTGTTACGTCACATCTTGGGGATATTTTCGCAGTGTTCAAACAGAAATTTATTTTGGAAACCTACTTCGAAAATTTTTTTTTTTAAAATCCAAACCCTTTTCTCATCGTCCTAAAGGTTGTGTTATTTTTTCCAGAAATTAGAGATCTCGCCTATTGCATAAACGTATTGTAAGATTATTATCATTTTTTTATTAAAATAAATAAATAAAATTTTGCTGATATTGATTTAATATAATTCAACAACTTTACCTTTCGAACAAATTGTACCGAAAATGTGATTATGTTTTTTCTTTTCCTACAGAGGCCAAAGTTGTTATTCTGGTAAGAGTTCAGTAAAAGCAATTTAGTTGTGAATTCTCGTAATTTAGGATTATAAAAATTTTGGTAATGTGGAGTAAACGCTGAAAAATCGGTCCTTTAGCAATTAATGAAAAATCATTAATATTTAACTGTTTTAAAACATTTTACGGACTAAAATGTGTTGAAAAGCTGGAAAGCAACCTTTGAATTTTTATGAAAAATTTCATCACTTGGTTTTAAACGAAAATTGGCACAAGTAGTTCAACGAGGGTAAATTACGATAATGTATTGACTAAATCGAAATTTCAGATAGAAGATCAAAAACTTTTAGATATAAATTAATTTTAGGACGTCAACGGTATAAGATAAGAATTTTCAGCTAGAGAAATGTCTTGCATCAGGTTCTAGACGATATGAATGACCTTGAAATTAGCCGAAGCGCTTTATGTAAACATTTAAAAGAAATGTATCCGTTAGAAAAAAACAAAAACAAAAACTCCAAATAAATTTTGGCAGGTATGCAAACTTATAATAATACACATCGAAAGTTTGGTTAATGGTAGTTTATTAGGTTTGCATCTACTTGTATGGGTGACTTCCATAATGACATGAATATTGGTCTTTCAAGAACTTGGTTATACTTTTTTTACATATTGTCAAAATAAAAATCAGAAAACGGATGGTAGATACCAAGAAAAAACCAATTTTAATTGAGCAAAAGTTTTAACTCCTTTGTACCTGCTTTATTTTAAAACGACTCATGTTCGTGTGTGGTACTCCCGCTTTCAGACGCATACTGACTCGTCTCGTCAGTCTCGACTCCCGCTTCTACTGCTCGTTGAGAAGGTCATAATGTAACTCCAGTGCGTCTGCATTTTTCACAACACGTAAACAAGGTCGACTTATGACATCCTATCATCCTATAATAACATCAACAACTCCTGGAATGACACTATTTGAAACTACCGTAAAACATATTTCTAAAGTGTAGTCGGACAAAGCGATTACTAAATCACAAAGAGCAATATTATAAACAACTTTCGTACCAAGTCCCGCAAAAGCACGTTTGTTTTCATTAGCTGATCTCCGTTTAATGGTATACTACGGATTGTTTTATTATTGACATGTCGGCACCACAATCAATAACGTATGTAAACGAGAGGAGAGCTTTTTCGCGGCACAATAACGTGGCTTGTTGTCAAATTTAATAGGCGTCATGTCATTTCTTTAACACAAATGTTTTGTTTTAGAAATTTGTTTGTCGTTAAACGTTCATGATGATGAACATGATGGTGATGCTGGATCCTCTCCCCGAAGGAAACTAACCTTTGAAACGGCCAAAAACTTCTCTTATCCGGTGCACTTCATAAAACCGGGTATCAAAGGGGTAGTTTTTGACCGTTTGAGGGATTAGTTTGCTACTGGAGAAGATCCAGTATCACCATCGTATTTAGCATCCTTGAAAACGGGGACGACGCCCCTTTGGTCGGTATGAGACGGCGTATCCGAGTTCTACCCTTATCGGGGGTTGTTTGTGCCGGTTTATAAGATGGGGCCACCTCGAAAAGTTTAAACCGCCACCAAGGTGTTCAGCATGCTCGAAAACGGGGAGTGACGCAGATTTTGACGGTATGAGAGGTTTATTCTTTTTGGGGGGTTAACTCGGAGAGAGTTTGAACATGTATGACCTCGAGCATGGCTAGGGGAGCATGCAGGGGCGTATCGTTAACATGGATAAATATTTTTTTGAAATTACCAGGAGATATGTTTGTTTCGCTGCTTAGGTATTATTATTTCGGGCGAAACAACTTCTCAAACTTATTTTCTTTGTTAAAACAATCAGATGGGAACATAGAAAATAAAAACAGGCGTTGCAAGTCTATATGCTAGTAAAATAAGGCGAAATAAAAAAGACAAAGACAAAGACAAAGAACAGGACTTGTGACCAGCTAAAATAATAACATCGATGCAAATCAAAAAGGAACCAAACGAAAGTAATGTCAAAAGTGCAAGACAATTTGAAAAGCGCAGGATCAGTATTATCCTCATTACGGACACAGGGTGGGTTTCAATGAGATTCAAAGGTATTATGATTCGTATAATTTTTTATTAATCAATATATATATAATTGAAAATTAATATTTTAATATTAAAAGTCAAATTCTACTTTATGTCTACACTTTTAAATTTAATCACGAACCGATAACACTCAACTGGTTATAAGCATCCCAATTTTTAACGAAATTGAAAAAGCAAAATCAAAACCAAACCGTCTCTGGCAATAACAACTTCCTTCAGAACTGTCAATTCGAATTTTTAGCACTGTTGCTAGATTTACGAAATTCAACTCGATTTCGAATACATTTCGCAACGAAGTTAACTTAATTGTACGCATAACCTCAATTAGAAAGAATATTTTTTAATTTGCCTACGCTGCTTCCGAAAGAGGATAATGGTGAGCATGCGCATTACGAAAAATATTGCTATTGGGCGTTAGTTCTTAACTAATATTTATGGTGGATTAGCGATCCAGACTAAGTATATATTATATAATATATATGGAAGCTGCCAAACGAAAAATAGATCAGTTATTCAAAAGATCCCCAAAGAGAAAAAACAATTTAAGAATCGGATACAGAAAGAAGTAATGGAGATGATAAAATACAAAGAACAAACTGCGTGGCGAAAAGAAGTAAAACAGAAAAAGGTACTGTAGAAAAAATATATCAAGAAAAAAACCATAAACAACAGAAACAACAATGATTTTAAAGTTTATGTACTAACTTTAAGTTCATCTTTACAAATTGTTTTCTAAATAAAAAAAGGGAAAAATTAAAACAAAAAAAAAAGATACTTTATTCGTAATTTATATACAAAAATTTGTATTTCTGTACGACTCAATTAAAGATTTCAAGACATTGTGAAAGATTTAAACAATTTGAAAGTTCGGTAAAAAAATAGCACAAAATTTCTACAAAAAACAGGGAAATCAAAGCATAAATAGCCAACGAGATTTGTTCAAATAAAAAATTACTACACCTAAATTCCTAAGAGTACATCGATTTATATACTTAAGAATGAGAGATTATCCAGTTTTTGAATATTTTATTGCGTTAAAAAAATACAGTTAAGTAAAATAATCCCATATTATAAGATTAATTGTATGTCACATTTTGGTGCTCTTTTACTAAACCTTATGCAATGAATATTTTGATTAAAAAAACCTGGAAAGTAAATGATTCCAATTGTAAATTTTTGGTCAGCTAGAATAGGCATACGAGTGCATTTAGTGCAAGTGCAACAAGGCCTTCAAAGTGTGTCTAACCAAACTTCTGAATCACATTTTAACTGTAACCAGAGTTATCAGTTAGAGGTCGAAACAAACAATCAATTATGTTAATCTTAAGCAATTATACCTAAAAATTAAAAATTCGTGTTTGTTGAACATAACAAAATGACCACATTTAATCAATGTTTCCTTGAAACTGTCCTTCCTCTGATTTTTTAAACTAAACCCGTTACAAAAGAAAATTTACTAGGCTGATACGACAAAGTGTACGATAACTTTCTTTGTTACGCAAACGTTTGTTTACATTGCATTCGTATTAGATAAAATTGATAAATGTTGTAATATACGGTGATTCGAAACTATTATAAAACTGTTCCAGGCGATAATTATTAATAAATCATACTTTATCGACCACGTTTTGCATTTATTTTTAAACAAGCAGACATATTTTTAAATTATATGTCTTTAATACTCTTACGCCTTACAAATCAAGAATATTATAAGTCGGTCGATACTCTTACTTTTTACTACGTATTAACACAATGTGATCCAACAGATGCGACATGCATTTAACATTTTTTTTTTGCAAAAATCCGGTAAAAGTAAGTAAATTATTAAATTATACCGGATAACAAATACAACTATAAAAATGTTTAATACTAAATTAGAAAAATATGGGCTACATACATGGTGATTTGTAATATTCTCAAAAACGGCATTATGTAATATCAATATTACAGTTTGCGTAAATCCGGTTACCCAAACCGGTGTTTTTTTATTCTCCTTATTTAAATGGTAACTGTCCCCTTATTTTAAAAGTTAGAGCAAAAACTCTTGTATTAAACTTGTTGGGAATTAAGGAATACTAATCAGGTGTTCTTGGTAGACCTTAGATCAAAAAATGTTTGGAAAAACAGTATTTTTATCATTGTAGTTATGAAGTTTTATTGTAATAACTTCCCAAATCTCTGTGTTAAGTTTTGACTGGATTAAAAATCAACAGCGACATTAATAATATAAAATCTATATTTACCTTCATGATTTTTTTCTTTTTCTCTTTCTCCATTTATTGAACTACACCTGTAACAAATTTTACTACTTTAAAAACAATAAAATAAAATCTGCATTCTTTTACTAATTCTAATGTAATATTTTTTTTAATATACTAAGAATATTCTAGCTAAACTATGCGTCTTATTAATAGTTTGTTCATTTGTTTTTATATGTGGCAGACTAGGCAAAAAGTAAATAGTGCAAACTATTTAAATAAAGTCTCCTATTCCAAGAAATATTTAAAAAATCCACGAACAAGTTTCTACAAGTCACAATTTATCTCAATATTTGTTAACGCTGTTTAAATTATGTAATATTTGTATTGGTCTCCTCTATCAATTTTATTAGTACTGTTATCTATGTAAATGTTACTTTGCAAAATTTTAAATAAACAGAAAATAAAATATTTTCCATAAAAGATTGGGAAATATAATAAAATTCCAGCTATGAATTTCAAATGAGTCGTTCGAAGTTAAATTAAGGTAAATAATTCAGCACATCAAATTGTGGGGCCATTTTGAACATTTATTGTAGAATTGTCCTATTTATTATTTTATTAATTCTGTTTTATTGTTTATTATTTGTTTTTGGTTCTATCAAAATTAATGTTTTTTTTTTAATTTTTAAATTAGAGGAAAAAACCTTTACTGCAGATTGCAAATTTACAACTAATTTTTTGTATATAGGTACTCAGGAATATATTAATTTTAATATAAAAATTGGACATGAGGCAAGATACCACATATAATTGTACCTTTACTCAAACACACCGCACAAGTTTTGGTAAATCCAAAAGTGTTTAAAATTGTTAAAAAATCTATAAAAATTATATAAATTGACGAGTAATTAAGTTATTTGACAATTAATATGCCGTTTGATACTTGGATTCTATTGAATTTGATCTACATATAAAAAAATATTCTAAGTGTTTTATTTAAAAGTTCAATTTTTAAGTAATTTTAAATGAAACCAAAATTTTGGATTTTTATGTCACTTAGTTCGAAATTTTGTTTAGTATGACTGTCCCAAATTAAAAAATATCGGCTGTGTCACCCTGGAACTTTCCCGGCCCGGAGAATAGGATTACTTTAACAAAATAGAAAATACAAAATTCCTGAATGGGTTTTAGGGTGGAAGGTGCATCTACATAAAAATATTAAGGTCCACATCGTTAATATTTAAAAAATTATAACAGGAATCAATGTCTTACTTGAGGATCTTCTACTGCGCCAATTTAAACCAAAAACCAATGGTACACACCAATCCTTACTACCAAATTTCAGCTTGATTGGTAGAACAGATAGACCTTACTCTGGAAATGGTCCCAAGGAGGACTTCAAAATGGATATTTCCATCGATGTCACGAATGGAACCGGGAAAGTAAAAAAGTTCATTTATCGTGAAAGTTGAGCCATTCAATGTTTCATATTGAAAAACTCTTAGTGTGCTTGAAATATATAACATTGGATATTTTTCCTCGGCTTTTCTACACCAATGCTTCGATATAGAAAACTATAAATATTTTATATTTTTTTATTGGTTTAAAAAAAATAGAAATGGTACAAAATTCATTTACTAATTATTCTGGAATTTTTTACAATACCTCTTGACGTTTAGTATTCGTTATAACCTATGTGAGTAACCAGTGAGTCGGTGAGCATATCGGAGAGGAGTGGATACGATGTGATTTCTCATTGTTAAGTAGAAATTATTTAAACATGTTTGATATTTTGCAAGTGTGATACAAAAAAATCATACTGCGCAGATGCTTATCGCGTGGGTGCAGTAAACTTTTAGTCCACAAATTATATTTCCTTAATCATATTAAAGAATGTTAGAAATTATGTTTCGTCAAAGGAATTTATTGATCTTCAAATTTGCGTGATCCTATTAAATATGTCATGAAAAGATCAATAAATTCTTTCTAACACTCTCATTGACGAATCAATACATTCCAGGGAAAAGGTATAAAGTATTCATTATCCAGAACAAAGAGCAGAATTCCAAGTCAATTTGTCATACAAAAAAAGGAAATAAACTGTTTATGGCGAATTTTATAGGTACGTTTCACGAAGTCTCTGCTCAATTAGTAATAAAGTTTATACTATTCTTTTACTATTTCAGCAACAAAAAAGGATTATAAAGCAAAAAGAATGCTCTAATATTTTTATTTTTGTTACAAACCGGAATGTTACCAAAATGAAAATATCTAAAAATCTCCATAATAAATTTAAAATAATAAAGGGATGTAAGGTGGTTTGAAATATAATATTTTTTTTATGTATGAGAGAATAATAAAATCTAATTTCTTATACTAAATGTAGTAGGCTCGCTTTCAAATATTAATACATTTTCTGAATATTTCTTAAAATATCGTTAATACTAAATTTACGACGTTTAGAATAATAGGAAAGGTTTGCACAGATCGAAAATCGACAGTATTACAGTGAGGACCAAAAGTCCGTCGCCTCCCCCTTAACTTTGTTATTTTACATCTTACACGAAAATGTTAAATACAAAAACTGTAGGGTTTCGATCTAACTCTCTAATGGCTAAAGTTTTATTTATACAGGGTGTCTAAAGAAAGCGCTGGGAAACCCTGTATATCATTGCATTTTTGGACTCTACTTCAAATTCCAAGCAGATTTCATGTAGCATATTTTATACCTAAATTCAACAGATTCCAAGAAAAATGTTAATGAGTTTCGATCCATTATGATAATGAAGTAGACTGTCATGAATTTTACTTGGATACATTTCAGCAAGATGGAGCGCTAGCTGGAGGTGAGAAATTACCTAGATGAAACGTATCCGGGTAGGTGGATTGGACGTCGAAGTTCAACAGAGTGGCCAGCTGGCTCACCGGACCTCACACCTCTTGATTAATTTCTTTGAGGCTATTTGAAACTAGTAGTTTTTAAGACGGTTTATGCGTCATTAGATGAACTGCGTCGTCGAATTTTTGAAGTATGTTCAGAAATAACACCTCAAACCTTGTACTTATAATGTTAGGGAAGAGTTTAAAACAGACTATTTATGTGTCAAGAAATACAGGGTGGAACATCTTAGATAATAACTTACCATTTTAGAGTTTTCGAAGAAAAAAAACTTTTATAAAACTGTTTTGTCCGTTCGTTTTAATTTTCGAAAACTCTAAATTACTGCAAAAATATTGCCGTTTTCACTTGTTTAGTTAGAAGTAAAAATACCTCTTCAATATTAATTCATTTGTTATCTTAATTATTGTTATTAATTTGTTAATAAAATGTTTCTGTTATATTTGCTACGGTTTCATTTGTACTACTTTTCTGTAAGATTAAAAAACTAAAAAAATTGTGTAAAGTGGTACGATGAGGTAAGTACCAAATTCTTTTTGCCCATTAGCAGTTAGAGATATTAGAAAGCTTCCAAAAAGTTAGGATAGGAAAGTGAAATCCATTGTTTCATTTCTTACAGTTTTCTTACTGAGCTGGCGCAAAAGTAGTAACAATAGTAATTTACATAATACCAAAACTATTAACATCAAACTTGTTTAAAATTGAATGTAGAATCCAAAAATGCAATGATATACAACTAAGTTACTGCGCTTTTTTGAGACAATCTGTATAAATAAAACTTACAGAGATCGAATGAAACCCTACAACTTTTGTATTTAACATTTTTTTGTAAAATAAAAGAGTTAAGGGGGGCGACGGATTTTTGGTTCTCACTGTATAATAATAATTTAAAAATTATCTAAAATGTATACAAAATATTATTTCTTACTTAAATTCTATTTATCAACTACATGAAATTTGTTTTAACGTTCTACTAAAATATTTGAAACGCCTGTGAATCAGCCATATTTTATTGCTTGATTACGCTCTCATGCACAAAAATAAACTGTAACGAAAAATGAATGATTCGTATAAAAGACCATTTTTAATAACATCCAAGTACAGAAATTAAGGGAAAATTTTTAAATCATATTAAAAAAAAACTAAAACAAACAATTTTTTTATAAAATGAGTCAATTGTCGGTTCATTCTAATTATCAAAAATCTGATCATTTTTTGCTCGAAAAATGTACCTATTATATTTGCAGTAATATCATTTAATCCCAATGTCATGAAAATTATTTAGAATCATTTATAGCGACATGCAGTCTAACAGAAATTTCATATGGTTACACACGTTTATTTTTAGAACTAATCGCAGATAAAAAATTACAATTGCTATGCGATATATTTAAATGTGGGTTACTAAGGCATCAATTTAAAATAGAACCAAATGATATCATGTTCAATTTAAAAAAATCGTCAACAGATAAAACCTATGCAGCATCTTATATTAAAAATATTAACATTTAATAAAAATATATAATCTCAGAATTGTAATATTAAAAATTAAGAATTAAAATTATTTAGTACTCTATAAAAAAATTAACAGTGCTGATACTACAGGGGTAAATTTATCCAATTCTTAATGAATTGCTAGAAATGAAAGCCCTTAGAAGGGTCTGAGAGTCCTTTGCCGAGGTACATAATCCGATCAGACACAGTTTTTTAACTTACTATTATCCAAATTATATTACCTTTCATGATTTTCATATTGCCGTAATACTGATTGAATTCAGCAAAGCTACAAGCTACTTATAACTGTACAGTTGTTTCATGAGAGATATGAATGGCAACATTCGGTTTAAATGAAATTACATCTGGATTACAACCAGGAATTATCGAATAATAAGATTGCGACCAGCCAGTTGCGGCTTTTCCCAAATATAGTTCATGGTAATTTTGATACATCATGGCTTTGTAAATTAATTATATTTAACCAAAGGATTAACAACTTATTTTGTCAACGTTTAATTTTAAATTTATTGTGATTATTTCAAACAGTTTTACCAACTGGCTTGAATTACTAAATATGATTAATTTAAAAAATAGTTAAAATTAGTGTAATACAAGGAAACATTAGTTCCTGAAATTTAACACACAAACTATCTGTCAGTTCTTGCGTTATTATTGTACAGATGTATATTGATAAATGAGCCAATCCGATCCTAATATATAATTACATGTAATTTCTGATACATTTTCTTGATTTGTAAATAGCAGCGCGTGCACAAATGAAATCATATTCAACCCCCTATTAAACAAATTGACAGCAGGTGCCAATTAAACCCTATTAATCATACGATTTGTGATACTTTTAAAAGTCGAATCTATAATTATTCTTTAACAGTTATCAATTTCGTTTTGACAAATGACTAAATTAGCCTAATATTATTTTAATGAGGCTACACACAAGATTGTCACCCGAAAAAAAAACTGGCTTTTATTTAACGACAATCCTATTAATTTAGCGTTAGAATACGAGGGCTACTGAATAAATATGGGTTTGGATGTTTTTCCCTAATTTAGGTAAACTGATTCTTTAAGAACGGCACTGTATAAAACAAGTAACTATATCAGAATAAAAACAGACTTATCTGACGATATGTAATTGAATTTATATTCTTAATTTGGAATTTTAAAACTAACTAAATTCGAACATTTTATGAGGAATCTCAAAACTTTAAGTAAATATTTAATATTTAAATTCATTTATAACTGAAAATAAATGATCATATTTTACCTATTTTTAATATTTATTGGATCGTCCTGGTATTATTTCCGCGCATATACTGTAATTAAGTGCAACAAAGGGTTTACTGTTTTGTAAGTAAGGGTGAAAAGTTCTAGGAAACTTTTTATTTGTAATGAGAACGCATTCCAAATTGGTTGTACATTTGTCAAACACGCGTTTCGATATTGTATTATTATGAAATAACCGACATACCATCGATCTTAGTCATATTATTTGTTTTGCAAATACCAACAAACACAAATCACTTTAGTTACTTGAGAAAAAAAAATTGTGGTTTTTATTTTAATTAGAGAATGGCCGAAAGTATAAAGAATATTTTAATTAAGTCACCTCGGATTTGTATATATTTTTTTAAATACATGACTGTTAAAAATTCGGTACAGTTGACTAATTTGTAGTCACGCTGATAAAAATCCCGTGGTGAATTCAAATTAGTTTTGATCACTTTAAATTGTCTTTTCCAGCATTTAATGAAGTTAACGCAGTAAATCAAATAAATGAATAGAATGAAATAGAGACACCAAAGGAAAAAAAAATAAAAGAGTTTGAATTTTTATGGAAAAGAAGTGGCACAAATATATCCCTGAACCAATTGCTGTTAGAACAATTTAAGGCAAGAAAATATAGTTTCTCATCTTCCTGACCCCTTCGGAGCTGCAAGAGATACATTCTTCTTAATTAAAATTAAAAATTAAAGCTTTCGTTGGCCTATTATATCTAGTTGAGCTTGAACATGGAGCACGAAAAAAATTCAGCGACTTTTGGATAAGTGATGGATTGGGAACAGAAATTTTTCCTGTTTCTCTGAGAATGTGTCAACCAATTTTTAGATCAGGTAGAAATGTTACATTAGACTGCTGGTTTACCAGATATGGCCTAATTCAAACACCTCTCAAAGTTCACAGGGTTACTGCCGTGAGCACTATCAGATCTGATAAACCAGTATTACTACCACTAATCAAGAACGCTAAAGGTAGACCTGTGTCCATCAACAATTTTTGCATATGGCTCAGATACAACAATTTTGTCATGTGCCCCTAAGAAGAACAAAAATGTTATTATGGTTTCCTCGTTCCACATAATTCCTGGTAAAATAGATCCCGATTCTGAAGATTTACAAAAAACAGAAGTGATTACTTTTTACAATAGCACAAAAAGTTGGGTTGACGTGGTCGACAAGATGACTTCTTCTTACAATGAAGTACGAACGACAAGAAGATGGCCACAAGTAATATTTTACAGTATAATGAATATCGCAAATATAAATAATAATCCTGATATGGAATGTTCTAATAGATGATCTTTTATCAGACACTTGGGTTTAGCTTAGTGCACGAGAACATTGTCCAAAGAGCATCAATGAAGAATTTGCCATTCAACAAGCAGTTGCAAAATTTGCTGGAATTATTTTAGAAGATGAGCCAACACCTGACACAACCAAAAGAGGCTATTGTAAATATATCAAATGCAGAAAACAAGATAGTTTTGTAAATTCTGCAAGATTTGGCTCTGTATGGAACATATAAACTTCATGCTGCAGGAAATGGTGCGACCGAGACAAATAGTTTTTGATATACCTACTTTGAGAAATTGTGAAATTTTCTTTTGTTATCTTGTGTTTAGACTGGAATATTTACTTTTGTAATACCTTTTCTTGTTTTTTTTTATATTGTTGTTTATTGGTAACAAATGTTAAATATTGGGATAAATATTTACAGGATCAACGCTGCTACTGTTAAAATACACAACTAATAAATATAGCTCGGTTTTTTTTTTTTCGATTTTTTTTATGTTGGTCCTGAGAGGCCTCACCCATATGTGTAATTTTATTTAGCCCGTCCGCTGGAGAATTAAGGGTAGATTAGGTTTAATTAGTTCATTACATTATTGCCTCACTTTTGCCCTATTTCAAGAGAAGTTATTGGATAAGAAAAATGAAAAGACAAACTGCGGACTAGAATTCAGAATCATATATCCATGTATTTTGGTTCGTGGTAAATTTTTTTTTTGTGTGTAGCTGTCTTATTATTATCAAATATTGGATAATAAAAAACCCAAGTACCTACTTATAATTAACGCGAATTTAAGATTATATCAGTATTTTAATTTGTATACAAAATATAAAATTAATTTAAATGTGGTAAAATACATATTTAGCAGTTTTAGATATATAATTGTTCAATTAAATTAATTGTTTTGTCCCATATTTACAAAAACTAAAAAGTAGAGTTCATTTTTAAATATGATAAAGTAAAAAAGCCTAATTAGTATATATCGATGAGAACATTAATAGATGTGCCAGAAATATGATAATGTTGAGTTTAGTTGATTGGAGATAATAGAGCGTGGTTTACGTATATACCTGCAAAAACAATCAAACAAAGCGATGCACCTTCATGCTTTGGGATAAAAAAGGCGGACCTGACGTACCGAAGAAATATTGGGATCTTTGTTTTCAAAATGTCATGGATCAGCGCTAAAACAAAATTAAACAGTAGCTAATGATAAGGTGGACAAACATGAAGAGTTTCAAATTTAAAGAATTAAAATTATAATTTTAGATTTAGATTCAACATAAAAAACTAAAGGAAAATTGTATTACGAAAAGTTTGTATAGACAAATTTATATGGTGATGTTTTAAAATTTGTGATTTTTTCTTGTATTTGTGTAAAATTTTAAATTATAATTTTAGATTTGGATTCAGCATAAAGAATTAAACAAAAAGTTGTATCGTAATTGCATTGGTTGAGTTTTAAAATGTTTTATTTATTTTTCTTATTTGTGTAAAATTTAAAATTATGATGTCAGATTTGGATTCGACTTAAAAAAGTATACAAAATATTGTATTACGAAAATCTGTGAGCGAAATTTTAAAAATTGTTAATTTTTTCTAATTTGTATAAATTTTAAATTTATGATGTCAGATTTAGACTAAACATAAAAATTAAAAAAAATACTACGAAAAATTTGTGTATATTAAGAAAAAAAAGTTATAAGGGGATGTTTCAACATTTGTAAATTTTTTTCTAATTTGTGTAAAATTTAGGATTCTGATTTCAGATTTGAAAGAATAAGCCAAATATTGGATTACAAAAAGTTTGTAAGTATTAAAAATTTATAATTTGTCAATTAAAAATCCGTCTTGGCAATGCTAGCTTGCTTATTCTTAACTGGTTTCCAATAATAAAAATTAATTAAAAATTTGCATATAATAAAAAACCAAAAATACTGAATGTGTATAATTAGTAAAATAAGCGTATTTTCTTCATTTGATACAAATTCAGTTCAGCGAATTACCCGTTGCCAAGCTATTGTTTTTTATTACAGAGACTAATGAAAAAAATTACCGAAGTACTTGAACATTAAAAATCAATTTAAAATGGTAAATCAAAATTAATGTTTTTCTCTATTGTTGCTCTCTTACACTGATCTTTTTGTTTGTCTAAACCACTCTGATTGGTCCCGAAAAAAAGAAGAAAATTCGTGATTGATTATATAACTAATTATTCGTTTATTGTGAAATTGTCTCTTACATATTCATTTATTATCAACATAAAATATAGTCATGAAAATTGTTTATGATTGTTTAATTTAAAAGAATCCTTATTGTATATTTGTGTTGAGCTTGCTTTTTGGTTTGTTTGTTATGGTTGTAGCGATTTTTATTGTTGTTGAAAAAACTTGAAAACTTAAAAAGTTTGTTCGTTATGGTGTCTATATTTGTAGGAAACTAATTTTGAAATTTTTATGTTTTTTTATTATGTTTTTGTTGTCTCATCGGGCCGCCCTTCGAACTAGTTAAGAATAATGCTTATACTGTAGTAAATATATATTTTTATTTTATTACCTATTAATTTTGTCTACGCCTCTGTGCAAAATCAGGTGCTGTGTGGCATGGATGTACCTCCTCCTAATTTATATAACTATTTTCACTTGTATACCTGATTTTCAGGGTGAGTCATCTTAGTGTGCAGACGAATGGCAGACACAAGAGCTATCGGTATGGATGACTCAACTTGCAGCAGCTAGTGGTCAAGGCCAATGGCCTCATCTAATGCTTCATTTTTGCTGATTTGTTGCCCTATCTATGTTAAAAAAAAACTCAGACTTCCTCACCGATTCACTTTAATGTGGCTAGGACCGAACAATACCAGTTTTTTCTTTTAGGGACGTGGTTTACCTGTGCAGATAAACACAAAGGAACAATAGTACCCTTTTGAACCGAAATTTGGGAATAAAAGTTTGATATTTACGTTGTTTTATAAAGTCATCACATACAAAAGTACAAAATTAAGGAGTTATAAATTTTATTTTTGTAGATTGACTACAAATAAAACTTTTTATTATTGTATTTTCTAAATTATTTAAAAATTGATTATTAATGTTTACAATATTAAATACATATTAAAATATTAAAAATAAAAGCTATTTTTTGGTTGAAGATAGTAAAAATTAATTTGTTTATTATGTATAGGATAATTTGGTTAATCAGAGCTTACAAAAAATTGTCCCATACAATAATAATGTAGAATTCCGAAAGTTTAAATAAAATATTAATACAAAATTTAGTTTTAAATTATTATTACAAAATATTTTATAAAAAAAAAATGATAAAAATCTGAAGATTTTTAAACTACCTATCGTGATTTAAAAGATAATTAATTAGTGAGGAAAATACGAATAAGTAATAAATCAGCATTTAAATAATACGCATATAAAACCCTACGTGTTGTGATAAAATCAAGGGGACATAAAACGGGCAAAGTCATTGGCCACGTTGTAAAAGTATTTACACGTTTTCTGATGGGTATCAGGTGTTCTTGTTCATATTGCCTCCGAGAACTTTTAAAAATTTCTAAGAAAGGAATAGGGAACCTTTTCAGGTCAATTCTAAACAGATGTTAAATCCATGTCAAATATTTGTATACTATTTGTATTCGTATTTTGCATCCAAGAACTAAACGAACAAAATACGTCAAAAGCATACAGAGGCGTACATGGTAGTATGTAAATACATTAAAAATGGTTTTTTTTTTGTTATAAAGAGTGACTCTAATTTTAAGGGTCATAAATTTAAACACAATTTCTGTTGTCTTTACAAAAATACGCTTTAAATTAGTGACAGATTTTTAAATTAAAAAAATTTAAAAACGATTTTTTGTTGTAACTAATAAAACGTTTAAAAAGATTTCAAAATTTTATACACAGTGTCATGAAAAAGTCTTTTTTTTATAAGATCAAATTTAGGCATTCTAAAACATTTTTCATAAAATTAGAATTATATTGTATAAATATTCATAAAAAAATGTTAAAGCAACCTTAAGGTCAATAAAAATTTTTAGAAAGAGATCTAAGGAGACGAAACGAGGTAGGAGGTATTCCTTACGTTGGGAATAATAATATTAATAATAATAATAATAATAATAATAATATTTCACCTCCTTACGAGTGAACCCCAAAAGCCAAACAGCCAAAGGCTTGTGCGGGGAAGGGATGGCTATTATTTTATTCATAACATTCAATTTTTTACAAAACATTTTATTTTTTATAATTTGTTTTATTATTGAGAAATGAAGTCGAATAATAATGCGGTTAATACAGTCATTATTTTTTAACGTTTTTATGACAAATGGGCTTTTCAATGCAATTTCATCATTTTTAAGTAAATGTAGATAAAAATCTCTTTTTAGTACCTAGTAATTTAGAGAAATTTATTTTAAGATCTTGGGTTTAAAATAAATGTGCGGTCACAAAGTGGCAACAGAAAATTCTTCTTTTTAGTAATCACTTTTTCCTAACTTGGACAATGTTTTTCTCCCTCATTTGTTCTGTAAACTACGTTTTATTTTTTAATAAATTTTGAGATAAAATTTCCTGTTTTCAATATATTTTTCTCCTTAGTGCCCCTCTTGTTGAGGCGGAAACCACATCGATAAAACCTATCAAGTGCTTACTTACTACTGTTTACAAGAATCTAAGTATTTACACGTGTTTTAAAAAATATTTGTGAATCGCCTTATTTTACGTTTATAAAAATCAGTTATCAATATCAAGGTTAAATAGAAATATTGATACACAGGGCTCGTTTTTAAATATTGTTTGTTATTAAACTTATAGTATCAACCTAATCTCACGAGTATTCTGAACGCATTTGAAGACCTAATAAATATGCTACACAATTGGTTGCTTTTTCTGCTAGTTACAAATTAAAAACAACATTATTTATAAATTGAAAAGGTTGTCCATTATCTTAAATGTGGTCTACTAAAAATTATTTAGCAAGCGTTTGTATCTCGACTTTTTTACTCTAATACTCGATCAAAATATAGCAATTTCTTTTATATACTTTTTTGATTAAAAAAAAGTACGCAAATATTGAATGGGAAGTGTCCCTTTGAGTAGGAACCTAAAATGGCTACTCTGTCATGGTACCGACGAGAGTTTTCTGAAAGACTGAGTGCCTTTTTGATTCGATATAGTTAGCCATGTACCAGTAGCGGTTCAAACAAATTTAATCTGGCATTAATAGTTCGATTTGAAATATATTAATAATGTTTATTAAACATTAATTTAAGACGGAATTAGCACCCCGTGATTTTCATAACACAAACTATTAATTAACTAAATTTATGTGTTCATTATCCTCCAGTAATACTTGCTTAGTTTCCAGATGTTAGGATCGCCGGGTTTTAATTTTGAGTAAACTTGGGATTTTACTAGCTCAGGTACATAAATATGACACCATTAAACTCGCCCGGCCAAAAACTAATGACCTATAATCCGATATATAAACTCGCCTGTGAATTTTAGGTATCTTTTAATATTTTTTTTCAATATTTTTATCTAAATCTATACCTGATTAGTATAGTAAACAATTTTTTTCTCCAAAGAAATAACCTCGGTTTGATTTGTATCATAATGATTATTTTTTTCAGTCTACTTTTGTGAAAATTATTTGTTAGTTACAAAAATTTTAACAGTAAATAATTATTTCAGAACTAATCTCCAAAATGGTTACAATGTAACGATCCAGATTTTTTCGAATCTATTAATTCTTTCTCGTTTTTTCGTTTTTTTTTTTAATTTTTTTTTCAGTTTTTTCAAATCTCTCCTCATTTTTTTTCATTGTTCTGTTTTCTGTTCTTTTTTTTTCTTGTCTAATTTTTTCTTATTTTTTTTATTTCATTGATTTTTTGTGAAATTTTTCGATTTCTTAAGTTTTTTTTTGGCTTTTTTGTTTTTTTTTGCGGTTTTTAGCGTTTTTTCAGTTTTGTGATTTCTTCATTTTTTCCGTATTTTACAATTTTATTCTTCATTTTTTTCCCATTATTTTCTAATTTCAAATTAAGGGGAGCATATAACAGAATCTGACATCAAGATGCCTATATCCAAGACGAACGGAAGTGGGGGAAAATGTAATTCCATGGAAAGAAGTAATGAAGCAAGCCCTAGGGGGTCGGGATAGGTGCGGATATCTTAAAGATTCTACATACGTAGTTGCTGCATCGTAGATGGTGCGCAGCCGGAAGTGCCCAAACCCGTCAGGGAAGAAGATGCAGCAAGTCATAGAAATGGGTTCTCTGAACCACAGGATTACAAAAATGTCACTTGCTACATCGTATGCGAATCGCACCAAATTTTATCACTCCGCGAGTTAGAAGCCAAGTTCTGGTGCAAATTTTCAATTTATTTTATTTTTTCAAGGGTGTCACGTACGATACAGCAAGTGACATTTTTCTGATCCTGTGGATCAGAGAACACATTTCTTCTTCCCTGGCGCTCCATTTACTATGCAGCAGCTGCGTATATAATATCTTTGAGACATCCTCACCCATCCCCCCGGGGTTCCTGCATTGCTTTTTGCCCCACTTCCGTTCCTCTTGTATATTAGCATCTTGATGCCAGATTTCTGTTATATGCCCCTCTTTACCGTTCTATCCGTGTTGCTGCATCTTCTTTTTCTTACGGGTTTTTTTACAGCGAGATCTCGGTCTATTAACTGACAAACATTTCGGAATTAAACTAACCAATAAAATTGCCAACTATTACCAAATCTAATAATAAATAATTTGACGGCAAATGTTAAATTATTTAATTTTACCCAATGTCAAAATATTTTCAGTGTTCCTACCCTATGCGAAAAGTTTTTCCAGAAATATTACCATGGAGACGCTAAAAAATTGTACCTGATTGGTTCAAATATGTTGATGTGAAATTTTCAACACTATAATACACTTTTCACTCGTTCGTTATTGGATTTAAAAAATTAAAATTATTACCATACTAATGTATCAATTATGAAAATTTTGTTGTTTCCCTGGAAAATATCCAATTTTCACGAAACAAAATCCTCCTTAAAATAACACGAGACGTAGCATCATTTCCAAGGAAACAACAAAAAATTCTCACCCTTGAAAATTTAACC
The DNA here is from genome assembly GCA_963243735.1 of Neocrepidodera transversa. NCBI lineage: Eukaryota > Metazoa > Arthropoda > Insecta > Coleoptera > Chrysomelidae > Neocrepidodera > Neocrepidodera transversa. Next base: position 8,993,308 of record OY725339.1, read on the forward strand.
TACTAAAAATGGTTATGTATATGGTTCTAGTGTGTTATCGAATATTAGTCACGCAAGAAAAAGTTTAGCCCACAAGTAAAATAAATATTGTAACGCATGAATAAAATGCAAAATTTTTGGAATCATGCAAAAAAGCATTTGCCAATCATATTTGAATTTTATGGTATTTATTTTATCTCGTTATTTTTTTTCATTCTTCTTTCAGTTAATTCCATTGCTGACGGTCTAGTAAATTTTGAAAACAAAATTAAAGGGTACGCTACTGTGCCATTGATTTTGAATTTCAATTGCTTCAATTGCAAAATGCACATAAGTCACTTTTAAATATAAACTGACTACTACTATGTTATTTTTTCAATAATTAGAATTACCGGTTTCTAAAATAGTTACCGCAAATTTAATTAACAATTCTACACGCTTAACCCTTATTAAGAAATCTTTAAAGTCTTCCGACACCTGTGATGGGCCCTATTCAATATGCTCTGGGCATGTACTGACTTGTCCTTGGCCAAACTTAAAACACATGTATACTTTTTCTTCTAATATATGTCAAAACGATTTATAGTTTATCCGGTATACAGACAGTGAGCGGTCAAAAACCTTTGTTAGCAAGCCTTCCCACAATTATACCTCCTAAGTGATATGGGTCAATATGACCTTGAAAACAGCTTTCGGCTCGTTTTCGAAAACTTTATTACTGGCAATAATAAAGAATATTATTAATATTCATTATATATTATTTTGCAGCTACTGCTGGCTTGTATTTTTATTTTTAAAAAAGTTCAGGGATGTGGACGTTACTGCGTTTATTTAAAAGGAGAAAGGACCAATTAGAGATTGATTTAAAAGTTTTTCACCAGCATCGAAGATTGATCCTCGCAGATGAACGATGCAGAACAATTTTAAATTAACTCTTTCTCATAATCTACCAATCTTTCCCGCTAATTAGGCATCCAAATTGCCTCATGCATACGTCATTTCCTAACCCCCAATTAATGAATGGCGGGAATGTAACCGAGTACATTCAGTGGCGCGCTCTCTAGGGTATTTCCAGCAGCAATAGCCTATTGTCAAGTTAATTATAGAATATTCAAGATTTAATATTCTCTACGTTTCAATTTCTCAGGGATAACATCAATAGTCTCCAGAGGTTTATTTATTTGGTGCATTTGTTTACAATGCGAGTAATTAGCAGTTTATTTTAACTTAATTTACTAAGTTTCTAAGCTGAACATCGATATCCAGATGTTGGTGGAGAAATTATTTATTAATGATAACGTATTTAATAAAATCCCGTAATTGAATATCATTATCACCTTGTATAATTTTTTACCAATTAACATAATTTTCTATATTTCAAAGTTATTTTTTCTTCTTGATATTCAGCATGGTTTTGAACTTTCCTATTTCCTCTTCATTACTTCTTCCTATTGTAGTACAAATCTCTTTTCAATAATATTCTTTATTGTTTATTTCTAGACCCATATTAATTAAAGTTTTTTTTTTGTTTGATTGGTCGAATATATGTTAAAAAAAGAAACGAATATTAAGTGCAGTGCAGTTTATAACAATTTATCAGTGCCAAAAATAAAAGCAACGTTTTACTATGATTTCTTCAGTGATTAGATCAAATCTAAAGGGTTTTTGGATATATACTATTCGTAAAGTCTTCTCTCATCCGGTTGGAAGACAATTTCTAAACCCCTTATCTCACATTTATCGAAAAAAAAAAGAATACGAATCTTTTAATTTAATCGTAGAAAACGATGAGTAAATTTTTACTTTATGGGATTCGTTTATTTATTTTGGATGGCGCCTAAAAGTTGAGATAAATAGAAAAGTCCTTAAAATGTATACGAACGCGCCGCGCCGTGTTAAGTTTGTCTCTTATTCAAGACAAGACAGATCCTTATGATTCGGCGCGACAATATTTTTAAATTTTAACGGCGAGACAAAAATCAAGCAATTTTTATGTCTAGTATAAGCGTCTGTTTCTTAAGAATATCACAAATATCTCTCAACTTGTATTTTTAATCATTTCATTGTGAAGCAAAATTAATATTAAATATATTGATATACCTAATGTAGAAAAAACAAAGGGCAATATTAATTGTATATACAAACAAAACAACTATTTAAAGACATTTAAATTTTTATTCATTTAGCTTTTTACGTAAAGTTTTTCCTTTTTTTCCTTCTTTCTAAAAAAACACAAATACCCAAAAAATCGTTTAAAACATTTTGCTTTAGATTTTCGATGTTTATTGTGGACGAGGTTTTTTAATTAAATTAAATCAATTTTAAAATGTACCGGTGGAAAAAAGCATTATTAAAAATCTCTAAATCTATGGGAATTTTAAGTGTAGATTTGGCAACGTGGTTTAAATTTAGATTTATCGAAAATCTGTCTGTCTGATAAGCTCGATTTTTTCAATGTCATTAACATAGACTAATGGATATGCCTTATAGAGGTGAGACTTGTGGTACTTCGAGAGATAGAAATATAAAACGATATTTCGGACCATTTCTATCTCTCTCAAAATAGTAATCACCTATAATGAAAGGGATAGCGGTAGTCCGAAACTATACGTCCTCACTCTTTTCGAGCCTATATTCGGGGAAAAGCACGTTCATTACTACATGTTGAAGGTCAATGTAATAGACGTATGAAGGATTGCTAACAGTGGCACACGTGAAAACTATCAATCCTGCGTCATTTACCTCCTATTAAAACTTAATTTTCATAAGGGGTCATTTACAGCTTTGATATTGTATTAAAAATGACATATACATCGTAGTTGTCAGATGTCACTTTACAGTAAGTGAAAATCTGTAAGGTTATATTATACGTTTTATGTAAAATGAGGTATTGGGAATTTGTTAGATTATGGCATAAAAAATGGGCCTCTAACTTAGCCCTGAAGTTGATTATGTAGGTCCCACACATGGAGCACCCTGTTGCAAAGTCCATAGAGGACTCGGAGGAATTTAGGTGATGACTTGGTAGGCATGTAGTATCTAAGAAATGCAGTATTAATTATAAATTTTTAATATTTCTGCTCTAAGCAAACAACTATTAATAAATAACTATGTAATTTACAAAGTTGGTGAAACTTCATTAGAGTTGCAACAAGTATGCCACAGAGACTCCAAAATAAATCTGACTTTTCAGTGTCATATAATTATACATACATATAATTTTTATTTATACAATAATAAACTAGTAATTCATAAAACTATCTCGGACATTACTTGATGTTTATACAATCGGCGACTTATAAATAAACCCACTGGCAAAAGGCCCTCGGGTTTATAACTTTTTCAAATTAGACATCCGGTTTATTAAAAATAAAATTTGATTACGTTACATAATCTGTTCGCCCTAGAATTAGACAATAAAGAAATGAAGAGGAGCGAAAAACGAGACAAAAACCGATTTCTACTTTATTTCGATAACGACAGTATTCCACTGGTTGTTTAGATGGAGGAGTCGATCCCCAACTTCTAATCGCATTAATCACACTGCGTTCACTCTAATTAGTTGTGTATTTCGTCAAAGGTATCGATCATTTCTTGATTATCCATGTGCAAAATTGAAAGTCACAGACACCTGGAATCAGTTAAGCTCTTTTGTTTGTGTTAATTACTTATGCACAGTACGCTTAAATACCTGTCTACACCCAGTTAAAATCAAAAAACTTCTTAGACTCTTCGTTAATTAGTAAATAAATTACATTTGCAACAAATGTTTTTGTTAAAAAATATAATCTTTGAAATCTAGCGTTTTCAAAAAACCTCAAGAATTTTCTAATAACATAATTTTTACAGTTTTGGAATCAGGATGAGAACGTACTTTTCATAATATAAATATCGGTGACATTTATTTTGTAAAGGCAGCATACTGTACAAAATAATTAAAAATTTCATTGTTTTTTAACCTACCTAATTTGTATTTTATTTTTTATAGGGAACAAGCGAGGCGTATTTATAATTTAATAAATAATTAAAAATATGTATGAATAAGTCCGGTAACTAAAAACATTATTGATTTTTTGTAAGTAACTACATATACACTAATAGCAACCTTACTTTTTTTTGTTTCCATCATACGCTGACGCTTTACAGTAATTTTAAAGAAATTCAGCAAATAAACAAAAATTTAATCAAAATTTGTCAAAAATACGTGTCTACCAGTATGTCAACGTTTATATATTCAAACTAGAACGCAACCTCAACCTTAACTGTAACCACCATCAGAATCTCAACAGCAACTGCAGAGTTTGTAAATCCAGCGAATTATTTGTGTTGAATTTATATTTTAGCTTAAAAAATAAATTACATTTATATAATTATAATTAAACTAATAAAATCAACAAAAATAATGAAACTTATTATAAATTTTATATAGGTATATGTTCTTCAGAAAAAATCTCTGGGAACACCAGGGCTATTTGCGTTCATTTACAAATTGCATGATAAAACTTTTTTTTTGATTTGACTAACTTCACGTCACGTCTACGAACTTTTTTTAAATATTGTAATCACTTTTTTTTAAATAAAACTAATAGTTAATTTTTCTTACTTATATTTATATTTAATTTTTGTTTATATCAGTCGAGTGAATTTTTTATTTTTTTAATTATGATTTTGCACAATTTTGGAAATATGTTATAATAAAAACATTTAATAAAAATGTACAGGATGAAGCCAATAATACGATTTTAAAATTTTAAAATAATGGAAGGCATGTTTAATTACAATTTTTTGTTAGATTCATCCTAAACTGTTTTTATAACTCTTCATTGTTATACATATATTAAAATTCAGTTCAGTTATTATCATTGTTAAAAATAAAATTTATCTACTCCTATTAAATTATATATTAATTATTCAACTCCTTTTAAACCATTAATAGTTTCCATAAAGAAACAGAGTGAGTTATAATAACTCACTAGTGGGTTGTTACGCTATAGTATCCATAGGCAAAAAGCGTGAGTTATAATAACTCACTACTATAATTCGGTACGTAAATAGTGTGCAGTGAATTCCTGGAATTCCTGGAAAAGTTAGTAAAATTTTATAACAACTGGGAAGGAATGTATAATTGAAAGATTTTAAAATTATTAAATTAGCAACGCCTCACCGTTTACATTACGGAAAAGATTCTTGAAATTTAGTGAATTTACTACACACTATTTACGAACCGAGTACCAAGGTTGTTTTGTACAAGCCGATTCGCCGAAGCGCAATAGTCCATTATAGTCAATGAGGAGACTAATGTTACTTGATGTTTTGTAAACAAAGTTCTTTCTCTGTACCTTGGTATTTATTGTTATAGTCATAGATAAAGTATAGTATTCAACTTGCGGTAACGGTCATAACTCACTTAATGAATTATAATTTCATCTGCGGGCGTTATGACTTACATTATCGCTCGTTAAATAATATACTAATAGCACTGTCAGTTATATGTGAATATATTATTTGAATTAAAAACCTTGATTGAAAACTAAGTAAGAAGACATTTTATAATCATAATCAAAAATATAAATTTGATACTAATACTATTGTTCATATAAACATTTTAAATAATTATTTGTTACATTGTAGTTAACGACTTTCTTGTTTTATAATTCTCACTACCTACTCATAATACAATTGTTGCCATATCAAAATACTATATTAAAAACTGACCTTGCTTTTAACATAAAATAGATAAAATCGATAAACAATAAAATGTCAGATATAATAAAGTAATTCAACGATAGGTAGAGTAATAATGTCGTACCCATATTCTGGTTGACATAATATTGCTAAGAATAAATGTCTGTTTAGTATGCAAATAATTTAAAATTTACTGCAAATAGACAACGCAGATAAAAAAATGTTAATAAGAGAATAACTTTAAACGATCGTAAATCTGTCATTTAATATGTTTGAAATTAACAACCTATCGCTAAATATGCACAACGTTTGCATTTATTAGAAATAAATGGACTAATTGATATTTATTTTCTTATTATATTTGTAGTCTTTTTTTTAATCGATATGCTTTGTCTTTTTTCTCTAACTCTGATTAATATTGTTTAATATTTCATTATATCAGGACACTGATTAAAAATTTAATTTAAAAACAAGTGGCAGAAATAAAAAATTTACTCGTTACAAAACGTATAAGCAACAAAAGAAACAGCGAAAACACATTTTCAAAATTAAATATAAATTAAGTCTCTAATATATGTTTTGATCTGATTTGATTGAAGATGATTAATATTTCTGTTTTCCATATCGACATTAATCTAAAAGCGAGTGTGTATGTGTGTATTACAAAAAATTTATGCATGTGTTTATGATTGTTTTTTATATTTTTATTAAGCTTCCCCTTTTTATTGTTTAGGAAAAAATAAAAACATGTTATCTGGAAGTGTATAAAAGGCATAAAGTAAAACATAAAGTGCGAAGAACTGCAAATATGCCTGAGTTTTATTTTTGTTTAAGTGAACGGCGTACAGTTTCTTATAAAAAACGACTGAAGTGTTTGATCGTCCAATATAAAAAACGAGAGAAGGCAAATAAGACGTATAGTTGAGAGTGAAATTTGGACATAAAAATGAGGATCGGATATCGCACATAAAATGCAGTGATTCGGTGGCATAATAAACGTCACTGTGCATATTCTGCTTAGAGTTTCTGAACGTCTTAAATAGCCCCAAAAATTGGATTTGCCGTTCAATAACCATAAAAATATATAGCATTTTCAAAGTTCTTGTTTAATAGCCGCGGGGCCATGTTTATAAAATAATGCAGTAAAATGAACAATTTAAAGTCTAATACACAGGGTATTATAAAAAGATATAAACCTCGGAAAGTTGTAAAACTCGAGTCCCGCTAAATCGTAACGGTTTCCCTCGCCCTGGCGATTGACCCAAACACCCTAACTTTCTTACCCACATTCGTAAAACATCGCACGCGGAACGCTTCCATCATTATCTTAACTGATATGGAGACAAAAATCCTAGACAACATAAACACCGATATTTAACTTCCTCCCTTCGTTATTCAAATACTCATTTATATACTCGCGGTCCTTTGAGATATATCTCACTTTTTTTCTCGTATTTGCTCTGATTTAATCCACACCAAGAAATGATTATTTAATTAGATCATAACATTATTTACTAGTAAAAAAAACATTGTTTATATGTTTGTTTTTGTTATTAATATTTTTTAGGAACTGTCTAGTTTTAGTAATTATCTGATTGATTTAATAAGAAAATTTTATTCTTCAATTACACTAATTTAGAAAAACGCCGAAGCAGGTCGTCGATTTTTAATCAACAATTCCCTCTGTTTGAGAATATGCCTGTGTGGCATATCAACGGAAAGGTATTTTTTAAGTACTCTAATATTAAACATGTTGACACTCCTCATCAATTTGTGTATCATCATCATACTTTTATAAACAATCTAATTTAGTAACCATTGTGATCCCCAAAAGCCTCCGTAACGATAATAATCATATTTTACTCAAAAGGATTTATTACCTATACCAAATTGATTTAGAGGGATACAAGTATGGTTGAAAGTCATATTACATGGGGGATTGAAAAATTTACGAAATTCTGTGTAAAAGGTTATTGGTACAGTGAAGTGAAATTTTCAGTGAAATTAATACTAGAGGGTATGCAAGAGTTTATTATATGCCTGAAGATGGTTATTTAACCACATTTGAGATATGGATAACTTATTGGATTTAAGAGTTGGCATTATACTGTAAATTTTTAATATTTTTGTCGCAATTTAATAATGTTTATTGAATTAAAGTTTTACTAAGAACAAAATTAATATTACAGGGTGTGCAAACTTAAGTCATGACAAATACAATCAATAAAATGTGAAAATTTTAAAAGTGAATAATTTCGTTAAAACAAGTGAACACCTTGAATTTTTTTAAATTTTTTAGCTTCTAGAGATATAAACTACAGTGAAACGATACTTTATTTTGTTGATAATAAATAATTAATGTGATTAAGCTCAAATCTTTATATTATGGGTTCGTTCCACGAATAGAATTTGAAATATATCAGAAGTAGAATATAAAATAAAAAAAAATTTGGACGCCAGTCAAATTGATTTTTTTATGTAATTAGAAACAATTGACAAAACAACTATGATATATTTCAAAATCCGTTCTTTCTTTTTTTTTCGGGTTAAGGAAATTAAACTCAAATTAAACGTTATATTTGTTTATTTTTATAAAAATAGTGTACCAGAGATTTTTTTTTCTTTTAAAAAAAAAACTTAGCTTTTCTTGCGGTTGAGGTTCTTGCGGTTGACGAAAAAAACTTCTTCGCCCAGGTAAAACTAACTGTCCAGAGGAAAAACTTCTTGGCCCAGGTAAAACTTACTGTCCAGAGGAAAAACTTTCCAGAGGAAAAAACTGTCCAGAGGAAAAGAACCAAAACCCCTATAAAATGAGGGGGTGAGTAAAAGAGAAATCTTTGGTAAGCAACACGGGCGATATAAAGTCGATTAATTTGAGTAGGTAAAGAGAAGAACATTATTAGCATGGGAAAGACATTTTATAGGAATACCAAGAGAAGAGAGGGACATAACGCGAGGAAATAAGAAGGGGATATCAAGCGAGTATGAAACTAAAATATATTGAATAGAAGCATAATGAAACGTATAATTTATACCGCAATACTTTAACACTCTCACATTTTATACTTTATTGTGACAATAAAATAATTTCAGTTTTTTGTCGTTAGATGTACTAATTTTGTTGTGCCATTATAAATATATAAAGTGCAAACGTGAAGTGTTACCTACTAAATTTTGTACGGTAAAATATTTGAGAGAATTCTCAGAGAGGTCGATTTTTATTTCTACAATAAAAAATTTCAACCTCTTGCGCAGGGTAGCCACTACCTTGAAAATTTTAAATAGAAATAAAGCTCGAATAATACCTCATTTGAAATGGTTTTTAATTCTGTATTTTTAAATTTTCTTCATTAGTTTTTGACTTAATTAAATTTTAATATGTATAATAAACTAAACAGATAAAACAAGACGACACTGGTTTATTATTTGAATTACATCATTTTAAACTGATACGTAAGTTATCAAATGCTCAACATATTCTATATTAAAAAACTGAAATAAAAAAAAATTAAGAAACAATAAAATTAAAAATTTATATTTAATTATATTTATTTACGTTTTTTTTAATTAAAATTATTTATATAGTTAAATAGAGAATTAAAAATCCTTTCAAATGAGCTATTAGTCGACGTCTATTGCAATTTAAAATGCTGAACCTGAGCAAGGGGTTAAAATTAAGAGTAAATATTTTATTGGAGAAATGGGTTTTTTCGAATATTTAACCGTACAAAAGATTGTGGATAGGGGGGTAACACCTTACGTTCGTACTGTATGATAATTTTTGCACTAATGAGTGGTAGATAATTTTTAAAAACCGACGTCAAAACAAATTATTTTAAAAATTTTAATATATTTAATAACTTTGTTTACTAAATTATTTCATATCCAGATCCCAACGAAATATTTCATTGTAATTTTTGATATTAAATAAATACCAGAATAATTTGACCGCTTACATTTTATGTCTTGGATTAAATTATAGATATACAGTGTCATCCCCAAATCTAGATGTATTTTTTAATGCTGAACAACTTTTTTAAATAACATTTCTACAGATTTTTCAAAATAAGGCTACTTTACTCTTTTCTCAAAATCAAATTCATGAAGACTCCTCGTATATTACTATATTCTGTTGGTGTATATTTGGTTTTAGAGGGTGCACAAACTTTTACCAATAATAACTTTTTGTAGAAAAATCCTTAGGTTTCCCATATGGTTCATACTTTGGGATGACACTGTATATTTTAATAAGAGTTATATCGGACAAATCATGTTTATAATTGAAAACAGGAAAATTTATACCGCGTTATAAAACGTTGACTTGCAAAATTAGCTTATTATACAGGGTTGGCAACCAGCCACAAATGAGTTGTATTAATAGATATCCTTATATTGTTAAATTATTACTTTAGTACAAATAAAAAGTTATAATAAGGAACTAGAATGTACTAATTGTTTTAAATTCTTTCTTTAAAATTTATGTTTAATTATATAAATACTTTTACTCAATATTGTCGAAAGATTGTCTGGTTCTTGAAAACCTCATTATCTGACAATCTCAGTTTCAAAAAGTGTTAAAAACCCCCAAATAAACAAGTCACTCAACTTCGAAAGCTTTATCCCAAACAATGAAGAATACTTAAAAGTTCTTAAGAGTGCGTCTTAGAAGATGTACAAAAATAAGATCAAAATGGCCACAGTTCTATTCAAAAAAGCTTTCAGATTCACGAGATGACAATTATCCCTCAAGATTCGAGCCACTTCATACTCCAACTTCAAATGTCTTAAAGGCAGTAGTTTTAACACGAATTTGTGGGTCATTTAATATCATCTCGAGCACCGAACTCGGGGATTGGGATTATAATGAGACATGTGCGTGTCGACAGTATTCTCCATCCACTTATAATGAAGTGAAAGTGCGTTTCCCGCCTGATTTTGACGACTTTAAAAGACCCTTCAAACAAACGCCTGGGCCTGGTACTATCGAACGTTTCAAGAAAAGAGGGATATAATTTACTTTGAAAAACTTCACTAATATTCATAAATTTTTCCATATCCCTTGATTTTGACAAATCGACATTCGCTTAATGCTTTCAATTTTAAGCAGGGGCGAATTCGCCTAAATATTTAAATATTTTATGAGTAAATCGAAATATCGTTTGGTTCAGGAAAGAAATTACAATAAATTAGTATAAATATAACGGAATATAAATTGAAGTTAGGTATTAGTTTTAATAAAAAATATCTTAAGTATTGGTCTCTCAGATACTTGGATTGTGCACGATTTTACTGGTCGATCACGTATATTACTTTTAAATTCAATTATGAGGTCAAAATTTGGAACCTTCAAAGAGCGTGCTTAAAGAAATATTAGACAAAGTCGCAGCATCCTAAAAACAATTAATTTTTTTTTTTAATTTGGCATAAATACCATCTGTATATAATTGTCCTGAATTGCATTTTCTTATTACTATACATAAGAGAAATTGTTAAGAGAGATCATAAATTTTAAAGTATTTTGTATTTTTCAAATATATTTTTCTGAATTTTATTACAATATACAAACAATTATGAATCCGATGATTAAATTATTTAATTTATATATTTGTATGTAAGTATACGAAATATTTATTAATTACACAGATCCTAATTTAAATATTTGATATTTAAAATATTTTGAATTTTATTTTATTGTTTTTTTTTAGTACTCTGTGGGATTCCTTGAATATTTGTGTGACTCCATGAAATATGTAAATATGTAAGATTTCGTGTACTTTTTAGAACTCTGTCGGATTCCTTGAATAATTGAGTGATTCCATGAAATATGTAAGATTTCATGTACTTTTGTAGAACTCTGTGGAATTCCTTGAATATTTGTGTGATTCCATGAAATATGTAAAATTTTGTGTACTTTTGTAGAATTCTGTGAGATTCCCTGAATATTTGTGCGATTCCATGAAATATGTAAGATTTCATGTACTTTTGTAGAACACTGTTGGATTCCTTGAATTTTAGTATGATTCCATGAAATTTGTAAGATTTAATTTACTCTTGTAGAATTCTGTGGGATTCCCTGAATATTTGTGTGATTCCATGAAATATGTAAGATTTCATGTACTTTTTTAGAACTCTGTGGAATACCTAGAATATTTGTATGATTCCATGAAATATGTAAAATTTCGTGTACTTTTGTTGAATGCTGTGGGATTCCTTGACTATTCGTGTGATTCCATGAAATTTGTAAGATTTCGAGTATTTTTCTAAACCCTGTGGGATTCCTTGAATATTTGTGTGATTCCATAAAATATATAAGATTTCATGTACTTTTGTAGAGCTCTGTGGGATTCCTAGAAACATTTGTTTGATTCAATGAAATATTTACAATTTCATCCACTTTTGCAGAACTCTGTGGGATTCTTTGAACATTTGTGTGATTCTGCCAAATTTTGCCTGACTTTATGATACCCCTTTAATGTTGTTAGTGGCATATATATTTTGAAATCGTGTAATGATAAAAAAATTTCTAGTGATAAAGAATTATCAATTATTTTACATAAACGATGAGATGTCATCCAAATTATAATGAATATATTTTAAATTCATTAGTTCTCATAACAAATCTAATACTGACTCACTTGTAAAAAATCTGTTACTGTACCAATTTATAGTAACAATTATAGAAATTATAAATAAATCAAATTGGGGCGTCCACGAGAATTTTTTTAAGTATAAAAACAAGATTATATGATTATATGATTTATTTTATCGTTAAGTGATAAACATTTTTTAATTTCAACAGAGAATGAGCACAATGTACGAATTAATATAAAAACTAATTTAGATAACCACTATGTCTAGATATTTTTTTGGGTCTTGCAAAGGCTACGAATTGAGAATCATTTGAATGTGTCATCACTTTATGGTGTAGGTATCATGTTGGAAGTCTTTCGTAAGTTATCTGGTAATAAATCTGTCCATAAAACAAAATATTCTCTACACTTCTCAAATTTTAAGGGTTTGAAACATTATTAATTTTTAAGTGGTTTAGGTTATTGTACGAACTTAAGATGTTGCTCAATATTTCCTTCACAGTGTAATAAAGATTTTTTATTGATATAATTTGTGTTTCATTTACATATTTTATTTTATTTAACTTTTATAATTAAATAGATGTTTAAAAATGAGAGGTGATGTGTAAGAAAATAGCGTTAAAGAGATTTAATCCACCCCTGGTTGTGCGATTACCAAATCATTTAGGGTGCTCGGCGGGCTAAGACAAATGATATTATGGATGCATTAGGTGGTAGTGCGGCTGCAATTTTGACCGGATAAGTAAATAAATACGGGAAAAATAACAAACCAAGATAAATGGTTTTGGCTAGCAGCTCGAAAAAAATGTCTGGGAAGCTTTACGGAACTGCCAATTCTACTTTTCGCCTCATTGTGCACGAGATACACGGGAAAGAATTCAATATGTGAAATTGTACATAAAAAAGTCATCTGCGAGAATAATGGCTTCGACAGAATATGAAATAAATTTCTTTTTGACTAATAGAAAAATCTATTGTTGCTTGGCTCATAGTCTGAATACATTACCGTCTGGATTTACACATTAAAGTAACGGTGTGGAACGAATGTCATGAACTTTGACGGACAAACCCCGATCAAAGCGACCTAAACTTCAGTTTACTCTCTTAATTTATTTTTTGAAATAAAATATTTAAACAGACACTTATTTGCAGAAAGTAACTTTCTGAAAGTAATGAACTAGAAAGTATAAAAATTAAATAATAGGATCTTTAAAAAATTATATTTTTTCCTTTTTAGTGAGTCTTAAAATGCACTGGTTGTCAGAAGATTGTGGTATTTTATTAATTAAAATATTAAATAAATACTTGCAAAATTGACTTATAATACAAATTCTATGGTTAAAAATTTTTTTTCAATAACACTGTCTTATCACTTAATTTTTGACAGGGTCATTATCAACCCTTTTCAACCCTTTCGCCTTTACAAAAATCGTTAAAATTAAAATTTATTTGCGAAGAAAACTAATAAATGTCAAAAAAGGTATTTTATGTCATACTAGTTCATTATTGTATTTTTATTGCTTGGTTACCAACTAAATAACGTTTTATTTTATGGCCGTGCATGCATAAAGTGAACTTTATCGCCCGCAAAGTGAACTTTATGGCCCGCGCGGGCATAAAGACTAAAACAATTTTTTTTTTATATTTATATTGTGAATGCAGTAACAAACTTGTATGACATAAAAGTTTGTATGCACCGCGGGTACAAATAGATGATTATGCCCTCGGGCGACTTACAAGATCGTAGCCCTCAGGGCATAAAGATCTATTTATACCCTTGTTACATAAGTAACTATTATGTCATACAGGAAGAAATTGCGACTGTATTTGAAAAATAAACTTTATGTTTACACAACCATACGTCTTGCAACTGTAAAGATTTGTGAATAAGTTTAATTTAGATGTATTAAAGGTATTTCGTATAATTGTGGGTGCCACGTACCGAAGTAAATTAAAATAGCGTAAAAGGTCTGATCAACTAACTGCAAAATAAATAATATCAAAAGTGTGAAACGGTAGGAAAAATTGGACATTAACTTTAATTCATATTTTTATACAGGGTGATTCATAATTTGACTAACGGCCTACAAGAGATTTATCTCATAAAATAAAAAATATTGATCATAGAATCTTAATCTCAAAAGTAGCTATTCGACAGGGTATTTTTTCCCAATTGTTTACTTATAACTATCTTATTTACAAATATTTTTTAAAAAACTCGAAGTTCTATTTTATTTATTTTAATACTAAAATTATACCTTTCGTTTTAAAGAGTGGTTTGCCTAGATTCACCTTACCATTTTTATTCCAAAAAAATTCTTGTATTCCTTGATAAACTTTGAAAAAAAATGGATCTTACCCTACTTTAAAATTAGGCTTTACAAAAACAAATTAATATTTATAATTTTTCACGAAAAAATTTAAAATAAATATGTTGATAATAAACAGTAAATGCGTTTTGTATTTTTCAGGAAGCGGTAGAGATTCAAATTTGTTTGAAATAAGTAATAGAGTACTTTTTGGGAGACACTGAAATTAAAAATTTATTTTTATTTCTTAAAACGAACAATTTAAGCATAGTGAAAGATCTTCGCTTTTTTGAATGAATTAAAGAATGAAATTGTAATAAATTTCCGCCTCAAGCTACCGGTTAATGAATGACAAAGACATAATTTTTTTATTAAAGTAAATTGATTTTTAAGATATATACATATGTTTGTTCTAAATAGCCATATTGGACATCAAACCTGCTTCGACAACGAATATGTTAAAATTTACATACATTATTTTCTATTTCCTCTTATTTCCCTGTCTGTTTATATTAAAAAAATCCCTGTAATCTCTTTCATTGTATATTTTAATATGATTAGCCAGATCCCCTACAATGGTAATTTAATTTGTGTTCACCCATTTTGTCGCTTTTCGTATTTTCTTTTGCTGTTTACCTGCCGTGATAATAACGACCGAAAAATATATCATTATAACCTCAAAGTCGTGTAGCATAAAATCGGATTTATCGAACAAAGATTTTTTAGGTAAACTTTTTCCAAGAGACCTATAATTACGTATATCAGCGCAGCGCGAGGGGTCTTGTCGTCAGGGACACTGCAACATCAGAATTCACAGTATAAAAATAATTACAGTTAATGAGGGATCACACAAAGCTCAAGTCCTAGTAACATCGTCATTTGCGGCGATCGTCCATTATGTTTTCCCTTGAGCTTATTATCTAAAGGGGGATATTGGGAATTGTTATTTTCAGCGGCCGGAAAAATACGAACAAGTCGCCGGATCTAAAAAAAAGTTATATGATATGCCCATGGGAAATGCCTTCACGTTATTTTCCTCTACTTATTGTTTCAATCACGCATTTTAGAACTTGATTATATTCATAAAAGCCGAATCAATTAAAAATGTTTTCGAGCGTATTAATCGCCATAATTAAGCCACCCTTCGTCGAAGCTAATAAATCGTTATAAAACTGGAACCCCACCGAATTGAGAAACAATGCGTTCATGTCGGAATGCTCATCTATTCGAAAATAATAAGGTTAATGGCCATTCTCTAATTGTTACCAAAGTTATCGCTATATCAATTTTATTTTCAGTCAAATTAACTCCATACCTGTTTACGCTATTGTAAATTTGATTATGAGGATGGGGTCAAAAAGGCCACCAGCTCCCCTTGACTCTTATATGCTTATTTTATCTTAAAACTCAAACAGCGTTGACCACTCACCTTTTACCATTGGATCCATAATAAATCTAATGATGTTTTTATTTTATATCACGTTTTACAGAGCCAGGGGGCTTAAAAAGAAGTAACGCATTACTTTACCGTTACTTTTGTTAAAAAGTAACGCGTTAGATAGAAGTTACTGTTACTTTTTTTAAAAAGTAACGATTTATTCGTTACTTTCCAAAAGTAACGCGTTATTAAAAAAATGTAACGTGTTACTTTTCTATACCTTCTTCTTGTTCCGTGTCTTCTCGTTTTTTTATTATCCATCATCTCACCATTTATCACCGTTATTCTTGCGCATACAAAAAATTTTTTCAAATAAAAGTTGTATGGTTGAGTTTGATTTTTTAAAACGCTATCCAAACACAGTGGCACGCAAAATCGACGGGGTACAAAAAACATATTATTATTTCATATTAAACGCGTTACTTTTTTACAAAGTAACGCAATTGCTGTTAGCAAATTTTCAGAAATCTCGATTCGCAAAAACCTTCGTCTTTTAATGTATATATTTAAAAAACAGAGATATTTCAGGGGTAGACATTCGTGCTATTTTAAAGCGTACGTGAATTTTTTTCGGTCATTTTTATTTGTTACTTCCTACCTCTATTTTGACAAATTTAACTTAATTAAATAATTACAATATAAATAACAATCTTGGTATCACTTTAAGGGAAAATGATAAACTATTAAACCAGCTTTAAAGAAAATTCAAAAATCAAACACCACTATTTATTTTTACCGCAGTTGTTAGCAAAAGGTAACGATGTTGAAGAATATCGTCACCACTAAACAAAACTCACTTTTTTAACACTCTACGTACGTTTCGCTAACTATCTTATCATTATCAAGAGTTGATGATAAACTAAACTAGTTAGCGAAACGTATGTAGGTTATTAAAGTGCAGTTTTGGTTAGTTATTCTAAAACAAACCAAAGATTCTAAATTCCCAATTAAAAAAAAAAGACAACGAATCTAGTCACGGAATTCAATTTATAGTATTTAGGTTATCAAAGTTTTGGAATGGGTAAAAATAAAGGTGGAGAGGACCAATTAAAAGTAACTTCTATTTTATTTGTATTTTATTACATTATTTTTATTTCTTAATCTTACATGTACAAAAATGAAAATCAATTTTTGTATTAATATTTATCTATTTATCTATATACTTATTTCCATATTTTTCTTTTTATGATTTGTGAAATATTTTTTGTTGTGGCAAAACAATTTTCAATTTTCTAAAAATACTTTAAATTAATTTATTGTCTATTGTAGTATTCCCAATTTTCCTTTCATGTAGTATTGGTCACATACGATATATTTATGCTTCCTATAAATAAGTAAATCGATGTGCAATCATAAACTAAAGTTTGCAAACAAAGAAGTGACCGAAAGGTCTAAGAGATGTTTCTACAAGTACGAGACAAGTGGCCACCTGTTCCATTTTTACCTGCTTCGTTCTTTCCCTGGTACGAATTAAATTACATATTATGGTATGGTGTGACCCTTCCCCTAGCAAACTAAACTAAATAAACATCCTCAGACCGTAAATTGTTACCAAACCGTGATTGATATAAAAATAATTCTATGGTTGTGTAATTTTTTTTACAATGTATATTGGAAAATGTTGTACTCCAAGAAGTTAAAATAGAAAAAACAATATTTTTTGATGTTTATACCTAATTGTTTTGCTGTATTAAACAGGACTGGATAATAATACTACATTAATATTATGGATTTTTGAATCTCTCCCATCTTAAGTCCGACTCTGATACTGACAGTGACAAAATTGATGGTATTTTTTATAAAAATCAGTTTTATGGTTATTTCAATATTTTTTTCAACACTGTTTTTCCTCATTTAAATGCTTACTGACCGTTAAAACACCAGATTTAAAAACAATTCGTCCTGGGAAATAAAAAAATGTTGATTTTTAAGAGACAAAAAGCCAAAAAAAAAATCAACGCTATAAAAAGCAGAAGCGCACACGCAAAATAGACTTAAAGGGGAGAAAAAAGACGAAAACGAGTAAAGAAAAATCTATTTGATATTACTTCCTCTAATCCTCGGTATTTTTCTTTTTCAGCTAATTATATTTCTTTAATTTATTATTATTTTTAAAATGTTGCAATAAATTCGACAACTGCAATACGAAATAGTACTCCTTACTACATGTAATTTATTTTTCAATATCATGTTTTTACTAAAGTACATAAATAAAAGTACTAAATTACATATTGATGTATCTAAATAATTACATCTTATTTAAAAAAAAGGCATGACAATATTTTTTATTTTGACATTCCTGTCATATTACAACGGAATTTAAAACTTAAAATAGTGGCGATATCGCGATTTTTATTTTGATGTCATGATTTTACAATTTTTAAAGTTCGCGTTATATTATTAAAGAATGTAAGTATTGTAAGCTTTAACATTGTAACATTCAGCTTTATGGTTAAATTTCTTAATTTCTTAGTAAATACATCACAGGTATAAAAAATATTGGCAAAACATTATTATACAATATTTTTTTGGGTTCAAAATTTTATCTGATTATTGAATCTTAATATTGGCTGGAAGTCGAAGTGTTAACATTTTGTAAAATTGGCCAATATTATTTTATTATCTAAGCATTATATTCTTGTCCAATATCACTAGTATAGGTATTGAAAGTGTTTTTCCAATGTTGATTGTATATGGAAATGCAATATATTATAAATATTGAATATAAATGTACAACCAATATTATTTTATTACGTAAGAATCGTATTCTTTTCCAATATCATTAGAAGATTGGAAATATTTGTCCAATATCGATGTTATATAGAAATTCAATATGTTATAAGTTATAAACGTTGAACAATATTCTTTAATTATTCAGGTAATATATTTTTATAGTATTAGTATATTGAAAATATTTTCCCAATATCAAATTTATATAACCTTATTAATATATGATAAATGTGTTCAAACAACATTTTATAAATTGGTTTCAGATGGAAAATATTTGCTCAATATTAAAATTTCGAGCCAATATTTTGAGAATACCTGACCAATATTCATTGATACCTGGGATATTTTTTGGTAGTAGAAAAAATATTGTATGCAACTAGTGTGTAAAGTGCCTTTGTTTACTCATGTGATTGTCGCACTCGCCTCTGGCTCATGCGACAAAATTCAGATTCGTGAAAAAAGTATCACTATTCACACTTGTTGCATAAATAACTATTATGCAACAAGTGTGTAAAGTGCTTTTTAAAACTCACGTTATCGAAAAAAGTATAAGTTTACACCCTTGTTGGATAAATAAATATATATTTACTGGATAAAAACTGACATTTCCCCCACAAAAATGTGTACTTGTTTGTACCCAATTATTGTTGATGATAAATTTACTCTATGTTATTTAATGATGACAATTTTGTCATTTTGACAGCGATAAAAAGTGCATGTTCTTCATAATCAGACTACATCTAGTAGCCCGTACATTTTATTTTGAAATCGGTACACCAATCCAATCAATTTATAAAAAACACTCTAGGGATAAATTTCTTTTAAATTCAAAATTTTTCCATCAGTACTTTTACTCGAAAATCTGGCAAAATTATTTTGGTACAAAGAGACATTTATCCGATAAAATAAAAGTTCTTTACTGTTGTAAAAAATGTTCTGTCTTTGCAATCAAACTTTAGTATTTTGATGCGCTAAACCAAATTTGGCAAAAACAAATTAACCCCGTTAATTTTTCTGTTCGCCCCATATAATAACCATAAACTATTATAGAATATAGTTAGAAGAGATTTTTTTAAAAAAATTTCTTCAATTATTTTTTATGACCTTTGTATATTTTTTTTTATCACTGAATCACAAGAATGAATTTCGACTTAAAAAACAACAAATAAATTCACATTAATATATAATAAAGTTAAAAATGTGTTTTTATTTTATAATAAAAACCAAACCAGACTATTTTGTAAAGATTCATATAATTATAAGAAAAATTAAATATACCTGGACTTGGGAGGGTCTTAACCACCGATCTGTACGCCAGTGATAAAAAGGTAAAACCTTGGGCTACAGTGAAGATAGTCTATCGTGTAACACCTGCAACTTGGTTAAAACAATCACAGAGTTAGGACAGGTTTGGACCTGTCTACTCCGCCTCAAAAGTGGATCTAGTTATACAACAGTAGTTGATAGTATTCTTTTAATACTCTAAGGACCATAGCCGCAGCAAAAGGGATTTTGAAAAGACTACTCCCAAGTCACTGACCTCAAACTCATTTATCACACTCTTGATCCATACAGGACGTGTAAATGATTTCATATTTAATTTTTTTAGGTGATGATGCATTTGGGATTTGAAAGTTGTATTGTAAATAAACGAAAGAATATTTTTTATCTAATTCATTATTACTCACTCATTTAGTTTTATCAACGACAAAAAAATGAAGTACTTGAGTTATTTATCAATATTTTATATTGCGTCAGATTTATTAAGCTTGATAAACTATAATCATATACGTTCAAGTGAATATAAATAAATAACAAACTTACATGGTATTTTAAGGAATTATTTATTTAGAATAGATACTAATTAAATACATTTTATAAATTAATTAATGACCGCTAATATCATAGTAAAAAATTAAAAATGTAACTAATCTAGAAACGCAACAAATCAGGAAATAAAATCCTTTGAGACATAAAAAATATTCGTTTCACAATCGATACTGCGTAACACTAACCAAGGAGACATTTGATCAAAATAATAATTGTTGTCTTCTAACATGCAAATGTAGCATAAATAATGCGCAACTTAAGCTATTACAAACTAACAAACATGTTTATGTTATAAATTGCGCATGATACAGTTTCAATTTGTAAACATATTTGCGCAAAACATAAAAATATACACTACAAGAGCCACTTTTTTGAAAATATTTTTAATCAGTGAAAAACCTTAAAAGTAATCAAATAATAATATTGCATGATTAGTATCATCTGTTTGTGGTTTGGTAGCAACCACGAAACACGAGGCTAGAAATTTGATAATTTTAATTCGCAGTAATTAAAAATAAATTTTAAATTTTAAAATAAAGAAGATTAGTGCATTTAGAAATATGTATCAGAATATGATGATAAATTTTTATTTTAGGTGCAATATACTAAATTTAGTAATTACTAGGTTTGACTCTGTGATAATTATTTTTTAACAGCTTATATCGCTACATTTTTGCGAAAATTATAAGACACTAAAGAAGGAAGTAAGAATAGTCATAACGAAAGAACTAGATAAAAGAATAAATTATAACTCAATATCATCAAAAAAAATATAAATCAGTATGAAACTAGAAGATGAAAAGTTGAATATAAAAAATAATGGAAGAATATAATATATTACACAGCCAAAAGAGAGGGAGTATTAAGACCAAAGGAAGATGATAGAACAAAGATCTACAAATCTAGAAAACAAAAGAAATGTGCTTGCAAGAAATGCATACAACTAAATCAAAATTATACAACGAACAGTAGAGTATTTTAGAATAAAATGAACACATTAACAGTGGAACAAATGAAAGATATAAGATACATAAAAGACATTAATATTACCTAAAAGTTACCACAAAAGAGATACTGGAAGTATGGAGTCAATATTTGGAAGAAAAGATTGACCAAAGAAAAAGACAAAAATACAAGATGAAGAAAACGAAAATAATGTCCTTTAAGTTGTGCCCACCATTTTCGAACTTTAAAAAAAATTAATTGTGCTGTATTGTGCTATGTTTGTGCTGGGTTGTGCCATAAATAAAAAAAAATTATATATTTTTTTTTCTATTTTTTTTAAAATTTTCCAACGTTAAGTTGGTCCCGCCATTTTCTCCGATTTTAAAAAAGGAGCGTGCTGAGTTGTGCTACGTTTGTGCTATATTGCACCGATTCTTTTTTTATTAAATTAGCCGAGAAAATTGAAAATTAATTTTCAAAAATATTTTAAAAAATTTTTTGGGCAAAACTATTAGTTGTGTTGAATTGTGCTATACTCATATTGTATTTTTGTAATCTTGACTTTTTCTTATAAAAAAAAATAATTAGTAGCGAAAATTGAAAATTAATTTTCAAAAATATTAAAAAAAATGTTTCGGCCAAATTATTAGTTGTGCTGAATTGTGGTATACTGATATTGTATTTTTGTACTCTTGACTTTTTTCCTAAAAAAAATAATTAGCCGAGTAAATTGAAAATTAATTTTCAAAAATATTAAAACAATTTTTTTCGCAAAACTATTAGTTGACTTTTTCTCCTAAAAAATTTTATTAGCTGGGACAATTAAAAATATATTTTCAGAGTCATAAAAAAAATTTTTTTCGGCAATACCATTTATTGTGTTGAATTGTGCTATACTCAAATTGTATTTTTGTTCTCTAACTTTTACTGAAATAGATACAAATGTGCTGCTTTATTTTTTGAGGCTACACAATATGAGCATAGCACAATTCAGCACAACTAATAGTTTTGCCCAAAAAATTTTTTTTTATATTTTTGAAATTAATTTTCAATTTTCTCAGCTGTCTAATTTTTTAGGAAAAAAGTCAAGAGTACAAAAATGCAATATGAGTATAGCACAATTCAGCACAATTATTAGTTTTGTAAAAAAATTTTTTTAAATATTTTTGAAAATAGATTAAAAAAAAAATATAATTTTTTTTTGTTTAAGGCATAACCCAGAACAAACATAGCATACAGCACAATTAATTTTTTTTTAATTCGAAAATGGCGGGGCCAACTTAACGGGCATGCGAAAATAACATAATGGAAAACATAAACATCGAGGAAAACATCAAAATGAAAGAACTAGAAGAAACTTGGACTAAAATTTGGAAAAGTAAGTGCAATCCAGAAATGGTTCATGACAAGGTAATAGGATAAGTTTGCCTGAACGGAACCATACCAAAAGAGATACAATTGTGAAAAAGCATAAAACAGAGATATTTATAGTCCTATGTTATTTAACATAACACTGGATAGAGTAACAGAGATCAATAGAAAAAGCAGTAGAAAGTACAGTTTGGCACAAAAATTGAAATGCTGAAATTTAGTTTATGATGACTCCCAGGTCAAATATGTATATATTTGACAAGAAATTGGTCTGGAGCCATTAGATGAAAATGCATTGCATTGTGGCAGTGTCGTATTACTATTGTAAAGACTTGGAGCTTAACTCCGAAGTCTACTGTGTGCCTCTACATTGACGTCATTAGTCTAATGATGCCGTACTCTACTGGAAGCAAATTAGATTACAAACGTCCAAAAATAGTTTTGAATACTAGCAATATGTTGCAGGTCTTGGGATAACTGGCGTACTGAGATCGACTGTTACTTCTAAATATATTCATTGAGGAGGTACCACTGAAACTGAAGAGCTCTGGGAGAAGATTTTATATTGTTTTGTACCCGTAGTCCGAAATAATGCAGTATAATATCAGTTCTCAAACGCAGCTTCAAAAACCAAACAATCACGATATGCTCTAGTCTAGACAATCATATAGCGGATATATCAAGACGTGATAGTGGAACTCTTATGGGTAAGAGCACAGGAAGAAAACTGGTACAAGGATCAGGACGATCTCCAGTAGAAAGAGTACCCTCTCTTCGAAACAACGTCCAAAATATGTAGCCTAACTACCAAAAAACATGCCTTGGTCTGGACCAGTCTACAGTCTGCAGTTACCTAGACACAAACTACGCACATTGGTAGGCATGAGGATCGGACACTATCCGCTAAACCGACAACTTCATATTTTAGATATTAAGGAAGCCCCTAGTAACAAGTTGTAGGATGAAACAATCCACGCAAAGGCAATAAGCTCTTGATGTGTAAATAATGTCATTGTTGAAAGTACTTCAACAAGTAAGTTCATCCCTGCCTTGTTGTGAGTTTTGCTTACCCTACCTTGTAACGGACAGGAAAAATATGTATTTACCATCGCGTTATTCCATTTTTAAAACCTTAGAAACGATTTCATATTCTTCCTCTTGACGATTAAGTCGTGTTCAGTCCTGGTTCATTTTCCTGCGTTGCCAAATTTAATAGTAATATTATAAGGTACTACACTATTAACAAGTACAGTTAACAATTATAAATTCAGCGAGCTTAGCCCATGAGTTTACTTGTACCGCCATAAGGCACAATTGTAAATAGATGTTATAACCAACATAGCATATTATTCATAGATGAATAAATACTAAAACAAGTCCTACGAACCAGCTTCTTATAGTAATCAGAACACCGGAGAATTAGAGAAAAACTCCAAATGTGTTAGTGGATTTCACCTGCTAGACGGTAAATGTTATATTTATAAATTCAACTGTATATAAAATTTATTTGGTTAAAAGACAGGGAAGATTTCTATAAAATGGTAGAATTTACAATTCAAAATGAAAGATCAACTTTAGCGCCGTCGCTGTAAAAAGATATGAATAATGCAGAGTAATTCTAATTTTTCACTGCCGGGAATAAGTGACTAAATTAGCATAAATAGAAATTTTGCATGTAGGTAATACACCACAAATATAGTCATTTTGCGGAGAGGATGTGGTAACATTCATCTTGTCAATTCTAACCATTGTGAAAATAAATAGAGTGATGTTTTACAGTAAAATCGGAGATTGACCTCACAGAATATGCGCGTTTTTGTTTTACTTAAAGTTAGAAAATAGTTAAACAAACTTAATACTAGTACTCGCTAATTAAAATTCGTGTTTAAAAGAAATTAACACTACAATGAGAAAATTTTTTAATCGTTTTTTAAAATAGCAACGACAAAAAATTCAAGTAAATATTTTTAAATTTTGCTAATTTTAATTTTTTTAGGTCGTAGAATGTTGCTAATTTATGGTGAAATAATTTATGTGATAATAAACAGAATGATTTAAAAACATATGGGGCGATATTAAAATCTACGAATACCCTTATTTTTGTTTACCCTATGCTAACACTATCAATTTTAGAATTTGTAATATATTGCAATAATTATTTTAAATTTTTTTGTACCGCCCCATTTAATTTATTTTTAATATACAAATTTAGAAATTTCAACACAACCAAAATTTGTAGATTATGTTCAAAAATATAATTATAAGTTATTGAATATCTTTGCAATAGAAATCTCATTAATCGGAATATAGTGGCGACCCTTAGGAGGATGATAACAATAAATCGTTTCAATTGAGGGTCCTCTTGAGCGAGTTGCGAAACAGAGTGTAAATAATAAAAGTGGTCGTATAAAAGCGAGATAAAAGTATGATTGAGAGACCAACTCCCCGCTCTAGGGACATATTCCGGCTGTCACATTTCTTTCATATATGAAGATTGAACCACAACCAACAAATAAATGTGACCACTTGACACCCCTCGCAGGAACAATGCGAAAAAGTACTCACTGCCTCCTTTACTTATCTAGTTCTTTGTAATAGCTATTGATTTTGGCTTTCAAAAAATAAATACATGTATAGGTAAATACATAATATTGTTTATGGTAAAAACATAAATTTAATTACGAATGTTTTATACCGAATATTTGAAATATTTTGTCAAAATTTGTTTATAATATCTTGATACTCTACATAAAATAAGGAAAATTTAAAGAGGTGTTATATAAAGTATCCCTAATTAAAACAAGCACAGCTTAGATTTCTCTGGTTTAGAGTCCTCGATAGATCTTTTCTTCCATTACTTTTAATTTATAGCCCATGGCCAAATCTTTTTTGAAAAAAGAAAATTTTCTAGAAATCGCTATTTTTGGTTTTTCTCATTTTTCACAGGGTTTTTAAATTTAAAGGTACTTATGTTTGATTCAAGACGAAAGAAATGAGCGCCTGAAAAATTGAAAAATGAATAATTTCTAGGATCATGTTTTCGATTTAAAAAAATTAGTTTTTTTCGAAAAACGTTAATATTTTATGAACTTTTCAATTTTGAAATTCCGATTAAATCGGTAAAATTAAAGGACTTCAAAACATACATTTCATCAAAATTTCAAGTATACTGAATTTTTTTTTACATAAAAAAACTCAAAAATTAAAAAGAAACGGGTTTTAGAAATTATCTAGAAAAATATACAGTTATGTAGAAAATTGGTCTAATAGAAAAATTGTAGATTTATTTATGACCTACGCTTTGCCGAAAATTGCAAAAAACGATTTTCAACCCTTAAAACTGCTACATGAGCAGGGGTGTACTTTTTTCCTCTTTTTGCTAGCCTGTAGAGGATTTTTCGGTGTTTTGTCCTCAAAAAGTCGGATTGGCCCAATACAAATATTCAGACATATTAGATACGTTAGGAAGAAATATAATTCAGTTAAGTGTAGTGTCAGTTTGCATTGACTAGTAATTTTAGTTTTTCCCTTAAGAAAAAAAAACAATAATGATACGGCTCTATCCATCTGTCCGTCCGTCTGTCCGCATCTATTTCTCAGGAACTACTTATAGTCAACGGCTATAAATTCGACACATCTTGAATGTATTCATAGGCGAGTTTCAGGTTTCTACGACTTCCGATTTCAAAACCGGTTTTACAAACCTGTCCCGGAAGAGACACTTCGACGTTAAATTGAACGCTGAATCCATAGACGTATACAGATTTGCGCTCGTATACTTTTTGAGATAACTGTAAATGGGTTAAAAGATGCCCATCACAACACTTACTACTTTTTGGTCGGGATTCTACATGGGAGTAAGTGAGTGAGCAAACAGATGATTAGTGGGGAAACTACCCCATTAGTTTGCAATGCATTGCAAATTTCAGTCGAGTTTTTCAGTCGAGTTGTTTTTTTATTTTCATCGGCACCAATAAAAATAAAACATTACCAAAATCAAGCCGGTTTTGATGATTTAAACATTTTTTTCTGTTTGAAAAACAGCATTTTGAAATACTGTTATCAGATTTCGAATTTCTGGGAAAAAATACATAGAAAAGCATCATAAGCTTATTAATAAATACATACTTAAAAAAAATCAATTCGGTTCAAAAATATAACTTGGTCGAATATTTCGGTTTATATTTTTTTTGTATTAATTATGCATTAAATATACTGGTTCTCATTAAAAAAAAATAAAATACGCCTTATAAATGAATTTCTGGCCAGCTTCATTTTTTTTTTGTTCAAATAACAAATAATCCTGATTATTTTTTAATAAATCTATTTTCAAATAAATTTAGCAGTATTTTTGATCACATGTGCATCACGTGTATTATACTGAAAATAATTTACTTAGCAAGAATTTTTTTTATTGAATCCTGATTTTTAAAAATGTAATTTTCAACATTAGACTAAGTAGGGAAAACGATGAATTTTCAGTAAAAAAAACAACCCACGTCTATGCCTTAACTTAAGGAGAGTATATATTTAGCTTAAACTTTGACTACCTATTTAAGAGAATTTCTCCAACTCGACACAAATATTAGTTTCGTCAACAAATTTGGTTTTACCATCATCACTTCATTGTTATTGTTTACAAATATTGGCAATCTTTATATTATTTTTTATTTCCTATTTTCTTTATTATTTTTGTTCTTGTAATTATGTTATACAATTTCCCATAGTATTCATATTGTGTTGATTATCCTGTAGAAAATATATCCAAGTTATTGTATTATTATTGTCACATTATTATACAAAATACATGAATGAAATAAAAATTTCATTTTTTATTCAAACTCTTAGATGCAGCCCTGGATTTACGTCAATATTCCGAAACTTACAATAGGAATCTTATGTCTAAAGATAAAAAAGTTAAAATAAAATAAATATATTAGGTATAGTTCAATACTGCATTTAAAAAAAGTTTAGCCAAGAAAAAATAACGAGTGCAATTTAATAATTAAAAGAATGTCAATTATTGTAGTAGTTCAAAAGAAAATATTTTTTTTTACTTTTTTATGTTTTTAATTTAACTTAGCTTAGTTTTCCTTATTTTGCGCTCTCAAGATAAATCATATTCCAGAAATGGTTTATATTATTGGTTATTGTAAATTTCTCATTTTGATTTTTCCTATCACAGACTTTTGTTTAAAAATATTTAATTAAATTTAATTATTTATTGTACTGATAATAACTATTTTTTGTGATTAAAAATAATGATTCATAATTTATCATAAGCTACACGAGTACTTTTTTTTAAATAAATATTTGTAAATAAATCATTTCATGGGTTAATTTATCAAGCTGAAGGTGTAATTTTGATTCGGATGTAGCCGACAAAAATATGTAACTGGATACATGCACAAATTCAGGATATGTGATTGCGATCTTATTCACGTGAAATATTTTAATAATGAAAGTTCACTTATCCATAAAAAATTAAAGTTCTCATTGTCCATTAAATTATTCCAAGATTATAAACAAGTAATTTTTACGTGTTAATGACCACGAAATAGGCGTTATCTCGAAGATGCAATTACCATCAAACCGAAAAACGAATAAAAAAAAATTGATTCATCACCGCCATGTCAAGAGAAAATTTTTGAACAAAGAAATTAATTATAAGGCAATTAGGCTCACTGGTTGATCTTTATTATAATAAAAATTTGATATTTTTACATCAACGGCTCATCCGAACCAATTTTGTCTACCCATTCGCAATAATGTACCATTTCCTTTTTGCTGCGGTAAAGTCTCTGACCCAGACCACAGAAAACTAATATTAAAAGGCGTTTAAGAAAACGAAAATTGCTTCCAACGTTCTTCTTAGAAAGTTGTTTTTTTTTGTTTCAAATATACCCAAAATAGATATAACTATAATGTATTTAATTTTTATCTCTGTGAACACTGAAAGAAATAAAGTATAATCGATGGAAAAAATCAGATGAGAATGAGCAAGCTAGCATTGCTAAGATGAACTTTTAATTCATAAGTTTTAAAATTTCATATACCTATCAAAATTTAAAAATTTAAAAAACAAATTGCTACATACATACAGACAGATATAGATATTAATGAATTTTTTTAAGGTTCGTCGAAATTATTAGAGAGTAGCACAAAACGTTTATTGCGATTTTAAATGAATCATAGTAATCTTAATACCGACTCTTGTGGATAACTCGATTTTTTTTCAGGATCATGATCAAATTTGTCAAAAACTCGAAAAATCAGTGATAATATGAACAATTCAGTGAATAAATAAGTTGATATCTATGGATCTCCCCTATAAAACCATGTTGGTATTTAATAATTTTCGGATTATTATGAGTATAAGGCATGCCATAGATAACAATTTAAAATATTTTATTTATTACATAAAATAACACTAAAAATTTCTGAAAATATGGTTTTCCACTTGTGGTCTGTTACCCTTTTCCCTATTGGTTCTGTTTCTTTATGTCAAATATTTCAGTTTTGTCTTTCTGTCAAGTGCAATCTCAATAGCTGCCGAATGGTACTTGTAAATTTCATTTTTTTAAAATTTAATTTTTCCTTTCTTGGTGCATAATAGTGCACTTTGATGCTGTTATACACTATTTGTGACCCTCTAGTTTAGGGGGCGTTGGGTATTGGTTAAATTGTATTAAAAAAGTTTTCATTATTAATTTTATAAAAATTTCACAATGTTAGTGTTCAATTTTCATACCAAATTTTAACACCATGTATAATTTCGTCATTATGTTTGTAAGTAACCTCTTTTTGAGTATGTTTTATTGTAATCCAATTTTTAATTTTATATTGTAGGCCTGATGATGGCCATCGTTTGGACGAAACAAGTAGCCATTTTAATCTCATCTTAAACCAGAAATAAATTTAGTGGTATGACTTTGAGTTTTAATTTTTCGTTGAATAATTTGGATAATCTTTTTTTTTCTAAGTGGGTTGAATTAATTGGAGACGGAATAAATAGAAAAAGTCATAAGATTTTACCATTGGCAATGTTGTAATTATATTTATTTATAATATGTATTTTGTAGATATCAAACGAATAATAAAAGTATTATAAAGACTACAAGTTTAATTAGATAAAAAAATTCATAAATAAAAATCAGTATTATATTAACCTCAGAAAAAAAAATGGTAAGCCAATGAAAGAACTGGACCAGTAAATCATGTGGAGATTTGAAATAAATTTGAAAATTTGGAAGAATCAAGAAGAAATTTTCATTAGGAAGTGAAGCCAATAGAATCATCAACATAGAGGGAAGAATTTAAAAAAGAGGAAATTCATTTTGTGGACAGGATATTAAAAATTCCTTAACCATTTATATATTTATTAAATATTATGATTTTTATTATTTAGATCAGAACCCACCCCAAAATTGAAATAAAATATCAAAAATTTTCATTAATGATAAAAATGCAGTATATTGTATTTGTAAATAAATAAAACTTGTAAAATACCATCACGATGGCTGTTAGAAGATTTCGCTAACCTTGACTTTTAAGAGCACAGCTGCATGGGAAGATATCTGATTAAAAATTTAAAGGTGATTTTATAATTCACGCTATCCTTTTTGTTGACGCACGTGTTATACTAAACCTCAAACCTCAACTCCTGACAAAAAATTAAACAATTTTATACTAATTAAAACATTTCTTTCAACAGTATTCGAATTGTCAAAAATCCTGCCATCCGTATAAAAGAAAAACAATGAATTTTAAATTCTACAGATTTTAATTAATAAATTTTCATTATTAAAAACACTGTAAATCGTCTAAGCATCTCATTATATTTTGAGTAATAGTGTTACAAATTTCTCTAATCTTAATATTTAAATCTACGACATTTGTAGATTAATGAAAATATTTTTTTTTAATTTCTCCAAGATAAATTCTAGATATGTTAAATCAGGGTATCACGTAGATAGAAGTGGTCCTCGGAAAGCCCAAAAAGAAATTCCCATAGACCAACATCAGTACCGTTAGCAGGCCAACGATCTTCTGGATTTTTTTGGAGAGCCCCTCTGAACATCAGATAAGATCAAAAACAGGAACAACTTTTTGTAGCAACTTGCCCAGAATTTGCTCTTTAGGAGAGATCAAACACGTGATCTATTTGAGATGAACTTTAAGTTCAAAAAGAAAATAAATATCTTGGGATTTTTAATATTATTTTATGTTTTGAAAGGAAGAACGAAACCTTGAAAAGGATTAAATTCATATAAGGAACAACACAAGCAAAAGGGAGGGTAAGTTCGGCATTACCCAACCTGTCTGTAAAATTTTCTCGCCACCGTTCAGGAAAAGATTAACAAAAAGGTTAATCTGGTAGTCAAAAAATGGGTCATCATAATACTATTGTTAAGTCAGGATTTACGATCATTTTCATCAAATAATTTTGCTAATTAGTAAGTTTAAGATCTCACTGCGTGCTACATGGTTGAATTTCAAAAAATCCCTTTCATTTGATGTATTACACGACCCCTTATTAGATTTTACATTTTCCAATGATATATAACTTATTAAAATTACATAATTGTCACAAATATATTCATATGAAATTTTAGTTTTTTGTAAGTTAAATTATTTATTTAAAAATTAATATTCTACTTTTTAGTGAATCTGGTAACGGTGGTATTTAAAATTGTTAGTCATACAAAAAGAAAATATGTACTTATGTGTAAAATTTAATGAATCTTTATTTTATTAAGAAAAAACAAATAAATTAAATTTTTAGTTGGTGATGGTCCTCTGAATACGAAATGCCATAATAAAATTTTAACATAACTGGGTTATACCAAAGATAATATAGAAAAAAAATCTCGTCTATTTTTTTCATAAATTAAAAAATTAGCACGTTAATACAAAGCAATTTGAAAAAAATGACTTTATATAAATCTGGTAAACATGACGAAAACATAAATAAATTTAATTTTTATTTAAAAAAAAACTGAAAATGGCTGTTTTATCTATAAAACGTCATTAGATAAATTTAGTAATCAAAGTTGGATCGAGATGATGATAAGGTATCAAAAGTGATTCACAAATCCAAGTTCTTATTTAAAATAATTTAAGTTGAATGTGGCCCCCCAATACGAAATTCCGTATTAAAATGTCAATAAAACTGGGTTATACCAAGGATAATTTATAGAAAAAACAATCATCTTCTATTTTTTCAAAATTTACAAAATTAGCAAGTAACACAAAAAAGTTAAGAATGGTAAATCAGGCAACAATGATACGAGTTTTTGAAAATTTTAATCATATGAAAATAAACCATGCTGTATAGATGATGGTATTTCTAAATGATCTGTCTTTTCTATTTTCATAATAAGAGATTATGACTTACAATTTTTTGCAGTGTTTCAATTTTTTGCATTGTTACAATTTTTTGTTTGCATTGTTACAATTTTTTGCATTATTTTAAAAAATAAATAAAGAATTAGGAATGTCCAACGATATAAAAAAAACAAATTATATAATTATAAAAATAAAATATACAAACAAAAAATGTAATAATGGACAAACAAAACCATTGTTGACCTTCAAATTTTCCAGCCTTATCATATTATTAAGTAAATTTGTTTATACAATTAAATAATTTACTACCTCGCTTTCAACTCCATTGGTTAGATAGATATATTTTATTACGATTTATACAGGAATTTGATTAAATGACTAAATGCGCACTAAATAAGCACGCGTGATAAAAATAACAGATCATCAACAAAAACTATTTACCATAACGAGGTCAATAACATGGTATGATAACAGCCAGATGTTTGTTATCGAAAATACCTGTCAAGAAAAATAAATTTAAAGACAAAAATCTAAGAATTCGTAATGGAAAATCGCTTAACCAAAAATGAATAGATAACTTTAAAAGCAGTGCCTATTTCGCCGATATCAATATAACATTTACAGTTAAAAAGATAAAAATATTTAGCAATAAACTATAAAAAAAATCTTTTCATAAATGAAGAACTTATCTACTACCTCTTCTTTATGATTTACGATGACAGAAAATAAAAAAATAGACACAATTTAAAAATAATATGAATGTGTTGATTTTGATGACGAAGTCATTTAGACTTAATAGAAAGCTTTAAGTGATAACAGTTAAAATAAGAGATAACCAAACGTTTAATGTGAAATTATCAGTCAATGGCACCATAGTGTCTGTCATTCCCTTTTACAAGATGCTATAAACAATTTGTGGTTTAATTTGACTAGTTATATTGAAGGTTAAATTTATGTATAACGGAAAAAAAAATCTGTATGTGCTTAGAATGTTAATATTATTACCGTATTTATTCATAAATAATAACAACAAATTAAATTTTGTGAATAATTTCGTATTGTCCCGCCTATGAGATATTACTAATTTTTTATTTGCACATTTATTATTATATCCAGTTTTTAAATTAAGAGGAAGAAAGTGTAGAACTAAATTCCATAGGTAAACATACATTACGAAACCAGAAAGTGAATCATCTATATGATTCACTATCTTCTTTCTCAGTTCCCCGCACTCACCGTCCAAATAAAGTGCACATACCTGTTGCAGATACTATTACTAATAGTACCTGTATTTACAGTTTTATATTCTTTATTATTAATACAAATTAGGATCTTGACCTCTACTAAATTATGACTGTTTTTTGTTTAGGTGAAAGTTTTAACAACATTTGGGTTATCGTTTAGGCTATATAATTAGCTGTAAATTAATAATTTGAACTACATTAAAAATTATTTGGATACTAAAGGTGTGTTCCTACCTTCACTTTAAATATTCACAAATATACTTACCTAACACAATTTTTAAATAGATACAAAAATGAAAAATATAAAAAGATTATGTATTACGATAATGACGAAAGTAAAAGGAACTATTGTTACAATTTGATAATATTTTGTAGAAACTCTTGGAGGGGTGGGTAGTTTTCGTCATATGTAGTATATAAATTTTTAATTTAAAAAAACTGCTCTGAAATATTAATAAAACAAAAAATTTTTAAATTCATGCAAAAACAATATTTTTTAGTTGCTCTCATAAACCGATAGGTTTTTGTATAGCCTCGATTCTTTGAATTTTTTTTTGAGAGAAAAAGAGCTATATCGATAAGGTAGCAGATACCAGGCTAACAGGCAGATGGGTCTGAAGGGACCTGAAGACCGGTTCAGATGCGTCTGGTCTAGTGGTCTAGTCTTCAGATCTGTCAGACCATTCTTCCCTGACAGCATCCTGTGGTACTCCGTTATTGATATAACACTCTCTCTCTCTCTCTGTCTCTCTCTTACACTTTGAATCTCTACATTATCTCTTTCTCTAACACATTGAATTTCCTATACCTGTATCAGTAACGCTATAGAGTATCTACTCATTTGACATATGGATTATATGTGATTTAACTCATAGAATCCAAATATGTAAAAATATACTGGGGTTTTATTAAAAAAATTCAATTTCCATGCCAATTACAAAGAAACCTGAAGTCCGCCAATTCGAATTTTTCTGTCACTTAATTCGAAGTTAGATCCAATATGACCATTTTTTTAGCTGAATCTGGCGTGAGGTTCCACCTGCACTGAGGCTCTAGGTCTATTGTACCCCGCCAGTTTTCACATCAAACAACGTCCAGAATAGTTCTGAAGTTAGTTTTCGGGTTCAGGATATTGTATCCCTTTCCCTGTTCAGGTCCCAGTAATAGCATAATATATGAAGAGGAGTTTCGTTCTCTTCCTCACATTTCTTACATAGGGAATCTTTCGACACTTCTATTTGGTTCAGGTATCTTCTGAGCTCCCGTCTATTTAGGCATAACAGCAGATGGTCTCTGCTCTTGGGTGGACCTTCTATAAGTGCTTTGGACTGTCTTAGTCCCGGAAGTTCCATCCAGTATTCCCTGTGTTTGTTCGTTAATTATTTTTCCAGCATACCCTTTACATGTTGGTAGGAAACATCATATGGGTTGCGGTCCTATTAAAGATTTTTCGGCTCCTTTACTAGACAGTTCTGCCTCTTCATTTCCTTCTATGACCTCATGCGTAGGCACCCATTCAAGAGTTATCTATGTTCTGCTAGGGCATTTAGGTTTTTATGACAGTCTAATATTATATTGCTCTTATCGGTCCTTGCCGCATAAAACACCGTTGCCATAGATCCCAGGTTTAGAATGCAAGTTGTCCCTGAGTTCATATGATAAAATCCAACACCTGTGCTGACTTCTGTTTTGGACCCGTCCGTATACCAGACTGATTGATTTTTCTGAGTTCTGGCCTAACTCTTTCTGTCGCTCTCAGGTATGTTTACCCTTAAAGGTGTCACAAAATAGTGGCTAACAGGCATTCTGTCCGATGGCATAGTTAGCACCGGATTTGCTCTTACTTTTCTGCGATCATGGAATGGTATTCTTTCCTTGAAAGTTCCCATCCCATGTCGTGGATTATCTTGGGGGATGGGGTCATCAGCCCTGTGACCCTCCTCTCGGACTACGCCTGCTCTCATATACGAATAGGGGTATAGAAAAATAATGTTTCATTAATTTATTAATTTTGTTTATGGTATCCATTCTGTGGAAATAAAGTAAAATTATGATTTTGACAGTTCTTTTTCTCTGTTTTATTTTTCTGACCTACAGCAAATTTGGGTCCTTTAATTAAGACGATAATGTATTTTCACTTTTCAGATGCGGAAGTTTCTTACCATATATACCAAGAATTTTTAACTTAATTTTGGGAAGAAAAATGAATGAATTGATTGAATTTAAATTCAAATGTTTTAATAATTTTTAATGAGTTCTAGGTGTAAAATAGAAGTTTCAAAATTAAATAAAAAAATAACTGAACTCCCTCAAAGTTAAGATCAAATAAGGAAAAATTAAAAGTATTGAATTTGTGTATATTATAAATAAAATTTTGATTGATACGAAATTGATAAATATATAAAAAATCTTAATGATTATTAAGTAGTCTTATTTCAGAATCAGTTTAAATATCTAATTATCGACATAACTTTCTAATGTTAGAATAAATAAATTTTCGTCTTTAATGGCGTCTAGTGATCCAATAACAGTAAACTAATGTGTGGACTATGCGTGTCCTCGTAATCTAATGCTTAGCAGGGCACATACAGAACTGAGAGTGAGGTTGATGCCCTAAAAGGGACATAATCATTGCCACCTGATGCAGCGGCGTTCTACAAAACCTTCTGAAGACTCAACAGATGCACTTTTCAGCGACACGACACGTTCCCCTAGTTTTTATGACTTTCAGTCTGTTTACACGATAAGGAGGCGTAGCGAACTCGAATCCGTAAAAATAACATTGTATGTAAAACAGAATAATTGATTATTTATTTAGAATTTCGGCACCTTACCGTACAATTTTCCAATTTGAACCTTATATTTAACTTATTTTTCTTTAAAAAGTTTCTGCACAGAAATCTTTAAATGAAGAAATAAAGTACACACTTCAAAAATTCCAAACAAACATATTACATATTCTTCTACATAATATACGTAAAATTGGTAATATTTAATAGAAAACTTATATTTAATCGTTTAAGAGATTTTTTTATGTTAACAGAGCTCACCTTATTTAAATAATTGTTACAGGTTTATTATTATGGTGTTAATAATATTAATTAATATATCAGGATTTCTTCATGGTCCTATTATTGATACAGACATAAATAACTATTTATTAAGGTATTAAAATAATAATTGCTTACACTACGTTTTAGAATGCACGTATGCAACAATATTATAATTTGGATTGATATAAACTTGATACAGATAATTAATTAATATATGTTATAAATGATTAAAATTTGTTCCTAAAACAATTATATACTAAATTAATTTACTTAAATATAAGCCTATTTGTTAAATGTATCAAAATGTTTCCTTGAGACAATTCTGGACAAGGCAATCAAAGATTTTATAAATTTTTGACGAAGTATGGTCGTTATGTTTTTACGAGATACCGTTATTTAGTGACCTCTAAAATTTCTATGGTTTAAATAAAAATTTTCAGTGATCTGTTTTATTTTCGTATTACATGAGTTGAATTTTCATGACATGAGGACCCCGAATAACAATAAATTTTGCAGAAATTAAAATACCAATATCTTCAACAATAAAAGAAGCTACAAACTTAAAATATACAATGTAGCAATATTTTATTATAGCACTTTTAAGAATACCTACACAAAATATATTGATTTTCGTTTACGATGCATAAAAATATTTACTAATAAGTCTTAAATACAGGAAATTATATATAAGATAAAGCAAAAATTGGAATGATTATTTTCGGTTAGAACATCATTGGTAATTGGTAAAATTTCAACTATAGAATCCTGACCTCGCAAAAAAAATTATAAATTATTCGTACTATGTACTTTAAAATTATTCGACGTATAATTGATACGAAAAGTGTTTAGGTACTATACACCCTACTAAATTATGTCAAATAAATGTTTCTCCAGAGGCCTACGACAGGGGCAAGTGACTGGATGATCCTTCCCAAATTCTACCCACTGGCGGAATTGCAATTTCATGACAATTTTTCGATTCTCGAATACTTTATAAATATCATACTCTTTCTTCACAACGATAAAGTCGTTATTATGTATCGAAATTTTTTCAAACGAATAAATGCATTAAACAATTAAAAACATATTCTGGTTCTATCAACCAGTCACTTGCCCCTGTCGTACGCCTCTGGTAGTAGCCAGAAACGTTTATTTGACATAATTTAGTAGTTTGTACAGTACCTACACAAATAATTTGTATTTTTTTAAATAAAACACCCTGTAACTCAGACACGGGATGAGTGACCCTTGCTGGATCGAATTTTGCATCATCGAAATATTGCAGCATCGAAAAATTACTGTACCGAATAGTTGTTGGATGGGAAATCGCCTGTTCGAAAGTTGTTGGATCGAAATATTGTTGTGCCGAACGTCGCTGGTTCCAAACATTGTCCGATCGAAAGGTTACTGGTTCGAAATATCGTTTTAACGAAATATTGCTGCATCGAATCGTCGCTGGATCAGAATATCGTTGGACCGAATTGTTGCTGCATCAAAACATTGTTTGGTCGAAAAATTAAGACTAGGATGGTTTTGCTCTGGTCTATTTTTTCAAACGATGATATAAAAAATTTGGTATGGTACATAATATTTTCTTTTTGAAAATGGCGTATTAAATTTTGAAAAATTATATTTAATTTTTAATGAAAACAACAAAATAAAAATTGTAAGATAATTACTAACAAAATTTAACGCAAATGTAAAAAAATCCCGCTTTATTTTTTGAACCAACGATGTTGCGATGCAGAATTATTTCGGTCCAATGATATTTCGACCCAGTAACCTTTCGATCGGACAATGTTTCGAACGAGCGACGTTTGGTCCAACAATATTTCGATCCAACAATTTTAGAACTGGCGATTTTCGATCCAACAACTATTCGACCCAGTAACTTTTCGATGCTGCAAAATTTCAATGATGCAAAATTCGATCCAACAACGTGTTCCCCACGTGAGACACTTTTTATCTAGGTGATTTGGGTTGAATCTTCATATTCTGAGCTCAGGATTCTATAGTTGAAATTTTTCCAATTAGTAATGAAACACCCGCATTCCGCATATACGATTGATGTATATGAGTTGTTCTGAAAAGGGCTAAACTATTTTCTTAGTGGTTCTATAAGTCTTTTAATATTTTTATTATTTAGAGTACAAAAATTAAGACAGCGAATAATAGATTTGAGTATTTTTTGGAATTATGGATATATACCCCCATATCTACCTTCTTATGAGCTAGTTATAGGAAATATTTAATAAGACATATACGTTCTTCTAGAAATTATTTGTTATTTTAAATCTTTTTGGCACCTCAGTAGTTCCGGGGTTATCAATTCACTACAAAACAGGATTCCTTATTAGTATCTCAAAGTACTCAAAGCACTCAAAAAAAGTATAAGTTTAAGTAATCATTTCGTCATCGATCCCATAGTAAAGGCCCACTTTTGGTAGCTCAATAAATGAAGAAAAGAGTATTCCGTAAAAAAATGAAAAATGGCCTCCTTCATACCGGAAATTGCGTCAGAAAATTTAAAAAAAAATTTAATTCAATACAAAACAGGGTTATTCATTGGCTTTTCAAATCTCAAACTCAAAAAAAGTATAAGTTGAATTAATCATTTCGCCACAGATTTCACAGAAAAGGGCCCATTTTTGAAGTCGTCACGGAGTTTTTATCACTGTACCGGATTTTTTATTTAAACCTTTTTGTACCTAATAAAAAAAAAGGCAGAAAAATCTGTTAAATTATTATATCACAAAACTAAAACTGTATTGCAAAAAAAATAACAACCATTTTGTTTTTTTGAAAAATATCGGTTTTACGAGACGAGACGAGAAAAGTGTGAAGCCCTATCCGTATCAAGGTTATCATTTTTTTTCACTAAATTAAACAAGCAATTTAAAAAAGTAACAATTTTGAAAATTTATCCAGTGGCGTCAAAAATGGGAGCAAAATATTCGGCCATACCTAACCGGAAGGGCACTGGTAAAAGGTTTTGACAAAAATGTTTCGTCGCAATGAGGATCGTTAGTCTAGTAACTCAGATATAAAGTTTTGTTAAAAAAATATTTATTTTTAAAAAAGTTAGTGAAAAAACAATTTTTTTAATTAACTTTAACACAATATAATTGTACCTAAATCTAACGATTTTCAAGTATTGATTCCTGACCTCGATATTCTTTATTTTATGATAGGAGTCGAATTCGGAAACACCTTGTACAATATATACAATTAAGGAACCATATGGAAAACTTTTTTATTCTTAGTTTTAGGTATGAAAAAAAAAATTCTTTATAAAAAGTTGTGCATGGTAAAGTAAAGTACTCTTATTGTAAAAAATATAGAAAAATGTTATTTGGAAAACTTGTTTAGAAACAATATGTACCAACATATATGAAATTACAGCCTCGTATCTCAAAAAAAAAAATATTTTTTCCAATTTTTCCTTGGAGCAAAGTTCAAAGTGAACTTTTACGTATAAAATTAGTTTCCACACATTATTTTAAGCCAAAACGTTTTCCAAATACCATTTTTCTATATTTTTAAAATAAGGGTACTTTACTCTAAAGCAAAATTTATATTTTTTAACGCCCCTCGTATACGGATGAAAAAATGTATTATCTGATGGTTGCATTTTAGGTTCTAGACCATGCACAATTTTTTATAAAGAATAACTTTTTTTCATAAAACTAAGAATAAAAATGTTTCCGATATGGTTCTGACTTAATAAATATATAAAAAAACAAATTTTAATATTTTCGAATAGAACATGAACTATTGTTATTTTCTGGTTCTTACTTAATATTTTCAGAAAAAAGTTTCTTTTTTTTTAATAGTTTAAAAAATATATTGTTAAACATTAAAATATAAATTTTGAATATATAAAAAAACAAATTTTAATATTTTTGAATAAAACATGAACTATTGCATTTTATCTTCTGGTTTCGGATAAAATTTAAAAAAAAAATTTTTTTATATAGTTTTAAAAATTATATTAAATAAAAAATTATTATCTAAATTTTGAATATGAAAAAAAAACAAATCTGATAAAATTTAAAATCAAATTTATTTTTAGAAAGTTTAAAAAAATATATTAAGTTAAAAATTAAGATCGAAATTTTGAAAATGAAAAAAAAACAAATTTTAATATTTTCGAATAGAACATGAACTATTCTTATTTTTTGGTTTTTATTAAATATTTTCTGATAAAATTTAAAGTCAAATTTATTTTTATAATGTTAAAAAATATATTAATTTAAAAATTATGAATAAAAAAAAATCAAATTTTAATATTTTCGAAATTATTACATTTTATTTTCTAGTTCGTATTAAATATTTTCAGATAAAATTTAAAATCAAGTTTCTTTTTTTACAAAGTTTAAAAAATATAACAAGTTCAAAATTAAAATCTAAATTTTCAATATATAAAAAAAACAAATTTTAATATTTTTAAATCTAAAATGAACTACTGTATTCCATCTTCTGGTTTCAGATAAAATTTTAAATCAAGTTTTTTTTTATATAGTTTCAAAAAAAAATTTTAGTTATAAATTAAGATCTAAATTTTGAACATAAAAAAAACAAATTTTAATATTTTCGAATAGGACATGTTATTTTTTGGTTTCTATTGAATATTTTTTGATAAAATTTAAAATCAAATTTATTTTTATAAAGTTAAAAAAAAATATTAAGTTAAAAATTGAGGTCTAAATTTTGAATATGAAAAAAAAAAAACAAATTTTAATATTTCCTAATAGAACATGAACTATTGCATGTTATTTTTTGGTTAATATTAAATATTTTCTGATAAAATTTAAAATCAAATTTATTTTTATAAAGTAAAAAAAAATATTAAGTTAAAAATTAAGATCTAAATTTTGAATATGAAAAATTTTTAATATTTTCGAATAGAACATGAACTATTAAATGTTATTTTTTGGTTTCTATTAAATATTTTGTGATAAAATTTAAAATCAAATTTATTTTTATAAAGTTTTAAAAAAATATTAAGTTAAAAATTAAGATCTAAATTTTGAATAAAAAAATCAAATTTTAATATTTTCGAATAGAACATCAACTATAAAAACTATAAATATTTTCAGATAAAATTTGAAGTCAAGTTTTTTATTT
Source organism: Neocrepidodera transversa (assembly GCA_963243735.1). Taxonomy (NCBI): domain Eukaryota; kingdom Metazoa; phylum Arthropoda; class Insecta; order Coleoptera; family Chrysomelidae; genus Neocrepidodera; species Neocrepidodera transversa. The sequence continues at coordinate 9,034,957 of OY725339.1, forward strand.
TATAAAGTTTAAAAAAATAAGTTCAAAATGTAAATATAAATTTTCAATATATATAAAAAAACAAATTTTAATATTTGTCAATAAAAAATGAACTATTGTATTTCATCTTCTGATTTCAGATAAAATTTTAAATAAAGTTTTTTTATATAGTTTTAAAAAATATTATGTAAAAAATTAAGATCTAAATTTTGAATATGAAAAAAAAATTTAATATTTTCGAATAGAAAATTAACTATTTTTTGGTTCCTAATAAACTTTTCAGATAAAATATTATCTGCTCTTGTTTTATTAATAATAATTAAAATCATACAAAAGGCCTTAATTGGAAATTTATTTAATTTTGCCTATTACAGCAAATATATGAAATGAAAAAAAAATAATTTTTAATTTTTGAATAATTTTATGAATGTTAAAATATTTTAAATACTTAATTTTCTCTTTTTTTTAATAAATATATTTATAAAAAAAATAGTTATAATTAGTCACATATTTTTTTATCTAAAATATTTAAAAAAATATTATCATTATATTTTGAAGTCTATTACTGTTTAAAGATTTGAATATTTAAATAAAACATTTCACCAATCAATTTTCAAAATGTAATAGGTATTCCCTATAATAACTTCAAATTGATTTTATAATATGATTATCAAAGATATTACAAAAAAATAAGAAACTGGTAATAATAACAAAAATAAATCAATTAAAATATTTTGGAATACCTAAATGATGGTTAGTACGTACCTATACTTATTTATATAACGAATTTATTTAAATATCATACGAGAAATTTTGAAATTAATTAAAATATTCAATTATTATTTTAGTACATATTAAAAATCTTAAAATCGTTTAATAGCATTAAAAATAACTAAAGTAAAAAAATGCGATTAAATTAAAAATAAATAAATGGAAGAAACAAGGGCTAAATTCACGATCTTTGACGAGTTAGTATTTAAAAGTCAGACGGACATTTAAAACTGGTTCCATATCCTTTTAACAAAATCTCAGAAAGTTACACAGCGATAAATAAATAAACGCGATGCCAATTTCAGGTAGTATTAAACCAGAACTCAAAGTGAGCGAGTGTTATTTAATAAACGAGGACAACGAGTCAAAGTCAAAGCTAGAGCAACAACTATAACCACTACGAAGATCGACCTAGTGCCGTATACTATCAATCCGTGTACTAAGCTAATAACAAAGGTATAATATTTCTAAATATATTTGTCCAATATTTTGCTCTGTTTTTGGTAGACACGCCTTTCCTTAGCGCCTATTGGTCGACCACTTGTACGCGTGTTTGGGTTTTATGCGAGTAGTCAAAGCGGCTAAAATCGTGTGCGTTCGGTTAGCGGGGAAGCCAGGAAAGCGACTGACGCGAGCTCAAACTAGAAGCTAACGTTAGTAACTTGTGGACGAAGCCGAAGCACATTGTCAAACCTTATCGAACTGTTGATGCGTGTAGACGTGTTGAAAGCTAAAGTCTCCGTGCTTTCGCGAGTTCATATATGAGTGTTTGGTGTTAGAATTTTTTTTTGTGAGTGTTGAACTTTAAAGTTTTTTTTTTAAAACATGGCAGTTCCTTTTAATTTGCCGGAAGATCATAATGAAGTGGAAGTTATCATTACTCAGTTGCAGTATCTTTTGACGAAACTTCAAGCTGCGCTTAGAAGGTCCAGGAGAGCGAATTCCCAAAATACTCTTTCATCTCATGCCAGTACGACTCGAGGTTAGTAAAAATAAAAACACTATCACACCTGTTATATTAATAATTTTTTTTAATTTAAAATAATTTTTCGTACATTATTGGTATATCGGATTAATAAAAAAAATATTTTTTTTTCTCGGGAGTTTTTATCACTTTATGGATATTTTTAAACACAGAGCCCTTAAGGTGTTGATTTCTCCTGAGTTATAATTTTTTAAAAGTGCAAGAATGATCGACTTAATTTATTCTAAAATTGTGATATATATTAGATTATACCTCAATCAACTAGTGATTTCTTATAAAGTGGTTAACGAAGCGAAACAATTTCGCGAATTGTATTTATTTGTTGATGTAATAATTACATACCGAAGTTACATATCATATCATAAAGTATAGATATATTCTATAATAGTCTCAGGTGAGCAATACATAAATTTCGAAATATCTGCATAACGAAGTTACAGTGACTTAGTCTTAAAGAGTGATTACGTTTTGAAGTAAATACATGTTGTGAAATGAACCTTTTACGAATGGCCTTGTAAATTGCAACGTGTATGTGCAATCAATACGTAGTAGCTAATCCAACAGCTGTGTTTACTGCAACAATATAGCCTCAAGCGAGCTATTAATGCATAAAGCGATAAAACGGGCAGTGGCATGTTAATTTCCCAACTTATTTTTCTCCAGTTCGACTTTTTACACACCCTCCACAAACTTACTCGCTCGGTGAAGACAAGACAAATCCGCGTTGATTGGCGCCAGTTGTAAACAGATTCAACACGTTAGTCGGGTCAACATAAATAAATATGTTTCCAGTTATACCACTTTTGTATAAAAGATATTTAATGGTGAAATTTAATTTTCGGATAAATTTGACCTCGATCATTTTAAGACTTTATTATTTTTGAATATTTATTCGATCAACCAATATAATTTTATATACTTAAATGAACGTATTTTTTTTAATTAAAAAAAAAATTAAATACAGAAAATTGCAATTTCAAAGAAATTAATGATTTTAAAATAATTCTACATAAACTCAGAAAATAAATCCTAATTAATCTAATAACTGTTCAAAAATATTTATAATATAAACAAAATTACTGTAATAAAAAATATATAACGTTCTTTACAAACATTAATTAATTTTTTTTATTTATTTTAGTATACCTATATCTTACTTTTAAAACATTATTAAAAAAATAATTTTTTTAAAGTAAATGTTTAAAATTATGATTTATTTTTTTTTCGTGAAAATACAATAAATTATAGAAAACTTTAATACTGATAAAAATTACGATATAATAATTCAAATATGTCGGAACTGCAAAAAAGTTTTTCCAATCAAAATTACAAAATAGCTAGATTTTAGTTTCCAAACTTTTTATATCAAAGTACCTATTAAAGTTAAGCCACATTTATTTTTTTTACTAACACAATATTTTAATTCAAATCGAATCTAAATCCCATAATTTTATTTTTTTTTTAATTTTTTTACTTTTTTTAATGCTTGGTTTAAAAAAAAATGATTCTAAAATATTTATTTTTAATACCAAGTTATAATTTATTTAAAAAAAAATATATCATTTTTCAAATTAATTATAAAAAAAATATATAGTATTAGAAATTAATACTAGAAAATACCCAAAATTTTACTTTTTAATATTTTTATAATAAAATATGATAATTTTAAAAGATTTTTATCAAGTTACACACATTTAAAAAATATGTTATATCATTTCTGTTCGAGTGTAAAATTATATTTTAATTTTAGCTTGTTTTAAAATAAATAATCATATACAAATTTGTTGAGTTAAAAAAATCATTTTTACTATAATTAATTTCAAAATATACGAAATTAAAAGTAAGTTTAATTTTTTTTTGTATAAATATGTAAAGACCATTAATATTTTGACTAACGCTAATTTTTTTTCCTGTTCATACTTGTTCTATACCTATTTACTTAAAAAAATGGAAAACACAAAATATTTCTTGGGTCATTGCTCTAAAAATGACTAACAACCAGTTGAATATATTATATGTCTGTAAAATATCCAATAACCTTTGTATGAAATTTAAAACCATCATTATCTTATTGTTAACAAATGACAAAATATTACTCGACCTTGACACTTTTTAACTTAAATATAAATTCAGGTAACGAAAATATATTAGCTTGATTATCTGTTATTACTTAATTCAATTCAAGATTACACATTGGTAATCCAAATAAAAATGAAGCATTTAACAAAAAAAAATCATTTAGTTTGGCTTCAAACTTGATAAGAAAAAACTAAAAATAAGAAGTTCCGACGATAGAAATATTTATATACTTTGATATTAACATTATCTCCAGAGACATGCTGTCTCCTTTACAAATACATATGATAGTGTTATCAGAATTTAATAAAAATCCTTTAGCTGCATCATTTAGATTTCTATATTTACTTAAATTAATATTATATTATCAGAAAAACACAGATAACACCAAGGTCAGTCAATGCCGTTATAATAAAATATATCGTAAATCCTCGAATAGTTACACTATATGTGTGTTTTTATTCTTTTTTAGTTCGAACGAATAGTTCGAATCGATCTCGGGTAAGAGAGGGACCATTTACCACCTCTCCAACGTCATCATCGACATCTTCAACCTCCTCATCTGTTCCATCTGCAAACCTCCCTGAACTCCTTAACAATTTGGCGTGGTTGGCAGCAGCAAGCCAAGAAGTCATCGACTCAAATTCCCAACAAACTCTGATTAGACCCACCAGGAGTAGAACATCGTCTGAATCATCGTGTTGCGAGGAGAGCAAAATCTCCGAAACGACCACTTTGAGCCATGGGAATGTGCAAGATTGGAACCAGGTTGGTTGCATACTACGCAAGATTTCTGCAGACTATCCTCCGAATCCGATACCCGAGGTGGGTGTGTGTCGTGTCTTTTGTTTTTAGGCCGTCGCACCCCTCCTATTGCATGATTTTTTTAATCCCAACAGCATCCTATTAATAATTTTAATTTTTTTTAATAATTTTGCTTTTTATACATATATTATACACCAATATTTTTTATTTATATTATGCATTATCAGTTACCTTCTAATTTGTTAATAATCTTGTTTCATAAATATTATCTCAAATAAACAAGGTAACTGATAATACTAACAAATGTAAATTTAATGAAATGGAATGCTGTCTGTTGCACTTTTTCCCATCCAACGTAATTCACTTAGAACAAATTAATTGTTTTGGTGTTGGTCTTGCATGGTAGTTTAAGTTTCTTAATTGTTTCGATTTTGTATATCGCTACACTGTACTGATGAAGACGAATGATTCGGTTTAACAAACACGATGGTATCAACTAATTTTTTTCCTAATTAACAGAAAGAGATTAATTAATGAATGTCAATTTAAATATTAAATGATGAAAATTAATAAAAAAAAAATGAATACCGTTTAATAAATTTATGTTCAGGCAGTGTACGTACGCATATCATATCGTCGAGAATAGTGTCATTGTTCGTGAACTGCATGATGTAGTGATTCAAACGGCGAAGTAGTAGTTAATATTATGATCGTCGAGTGGGTTTATATAGACCCCGATAAGTATAGGCAACCAGTTGTGCGGCAATGTGCGTTGCATAGTGGTACAGGTTAGTTAACTTAGCGCGCCAACTAGATGTCGATGGGGAACTGCTTTAGAAAATATTTATTCATTTTCAATTTGTAGAATTCTCGAGGTAAATCTCACGTTGCGATTGCAAAATTACCTACTGATCTTTAGCTCTTTTCTTTATTGCGTTTTACTTTAAAGTAAGGACATTATTTGCAACTATTAATGTCACTTCTACTTGTTTATAATATACCCTATGCATAGTGACCTTGTAATATACGGCTTAAGAGATAATTATAATGTAATTATATTTATTCCATTGTTTACAATAAACGTTCATGGTTTTCCTTTGTTTGGCTGCGATATTATCTAATATTACTTTCTACACATTTTCGCCTTTCTTTTGCTCTAATTGTATCTATCAGCTACATTTTACTAACATTTTTATTTCTGCTATTATTTATGGTGTTCCTAAATTATATGATCAAACTTCTACCACAGATATTTTATATTGGAACAAAAATACTGAACATTAATTTTTGCTCCGGTAAATATCCACAAAAATTGTTACGCCAATGGTTCAAAATACAATTTTATTACATTGCGATTCCTTAATTAATTTCGGTTTTACTATGCATCGTTTACGAGATAAAAATTGTTTTTTAATCTCGCTCTGAAAACCAATATATTCCATATACAAAATACATTTTCTCGACAAAATTCAAAACACATGTACTGAACGCTTAATTTTAGCGAATATTTTAGATCACAATTAATAAGGTAATTAAAATTAATTTGTTATTTGGGCCATTGGTGGAACAAGTGGTTAAAGCTAGAGGTGCAACTTTTATATTAATATCTCGATTAATATACATGCCTCGAGTTGTTATAAGTAGTGATCGGCTGATACGGATTTTTTTGCCGATACTGATATTCGGCCGATACCGATTTGCAGATAGATATATTATTTTTTTCAAAAAGTATGTAACTGAGCAATATACGTTGATATAAGTAAAAGTTGTTAGTAGTAGCAACACTGCAAAATGAAAAGCATCGGTAAGTCAAATATTAACGGACGTAACGTAAAAAATTTCGGTAATTCCCCGGCCATCCGAGGATTACCCGTTTTACGAAATGCTTTGATTTGATTTTTCATCTAATTATTAAATATTTTAAAATTTATAAAAATAATATGTTCGAAATAATTTCGTTGTTTTAATAAAACAAACTGTTTTACTTACAAACTAATAAAATAGTTCATCTTAAATATACCGATTACAAATTTGCCGGATACGATACCGATACATATCGGTATCAGCCGATCACTAGTTATAAGTAAACTTTTGAGGTTTGGACATGATTTTCTATATAAAATATTTTTTATTTTATGAGAGCAAATCTACGATAAGGAGTTTGTCCGTGAGATTTAGAAACACCTATGTACACTTTTATTATTAAAATTTGTGGGTGCATGGATGGTATTATAGTATTTCTATTCATAATTGATATTATTAAAAAAGTTTATTAGTTTATTTATATTTAATAATATATTAATCTTAATATATTAATAAAAATGGTAGAAGTCACTTTCAAAAAAAATGGGACACCTATGAAATAGCGATCTCTTTTTATTACTTATTTTTTCCTAACATATTCAATTAGAAATAGAAATACTATAAAACTATAATATTGTCATTAATATTTTACTAAAATAATGGTCAAAACAGTTTTATTTTTATTTGCAAATTCCATTTTTTCAATCGATACAAAAATCTCGTACATTAAGTAACTTTTATTAAAAAGCCACTCTGTAGATATAAGTTAGTGGTTTAATTTTAGAACTAAAATTGGAAAGTATATTATAAACAAATTAGTGCATAATACAATAGATTGTAAAAAAAGTAGTACGCATTATTTTAGCAGTGTAAACATAATTTTGCAGAAATTATTAGATTTGGAAATAACAATCTTTGTCAAAATTAACTATCAATATATATTTAATTTGTTTGTACCGTTTTGAAATTTTTAATATATTAAATCATTTTTGGAAATTTAAAAGTTCTATGTTTACAGCTATTTTTTTCAAGACGTGTACTACTTTTTTTTGCAATGAAGTGTACAAATCATATAATATAAAATAGATCAAAACTATTGTTTCTTCATATGAAAGATGTTTTCAAACACTTCTGTCAGCAAATAGAACATTCACTTTACTAATGGCAATCAGATGGGAATTTTAATTTGAGGAATATTTGAGGATCAGCCTTTATTGTTGTTCTTTTTGTTTCAAGGGCTTCTACTCACATGAAAAGACTAACGGGGAGCGTTAATGCGTTGGGAATTATTTCCCGGAACTAAACGCCAGTCGAAAAGTTAAAGATTCAATGAATTTAATAAGTTAAATCAATTAATTATTTTTCTAATCGATTGAAACTCTGGTTGTTGCAATTTAAAAAATGTATAATAGATTTAATGTTTTTTTTTATTTCAGGAGACTGACAATGACAATGATATTGAAGAGGAATCATCAGGATCAAAAAGTTATTCACGAGAGGGTATTCTATCGAAAATTGTGCCAGGGCCAGTGTCAGCTCCCCTTTGGACTGCCATGATTTGTTTTGTAGGTTGGCATATATTTCGAGCACGGTAACTGCTCTGCCACTACATTACTTGTACTTTATCCAAAGCAAAAGTGATCGTTAATCGATAGATTTAGAAAAAAATGTAGAAATATGCTACATATATTATGTTTGCTTTATTACTGTTTTTATATGATATACTTTCGGTGTGTTTTTATTTCATATATACTATTGTAAATATTATATTCACGTTCTGAGTGTTCTAGATTTAAGAAATATATCATTCTTTTTTACCTTATGAAGGTGTGCGTAGGTCATTTGTGCACAAGTTTGTTCCAAAGAGAGGAAAACTAATCAAAGCATTGATCTCATCTTGTAAGGCCAAAAATCAAAGTAATTTTGGTCTGCTCTCAGGAATTTGTACGATTATAGTATATTTTTGAGTTTATAAATCGACTATTTGGTAGTTTTTATAATTGTAAATGAATTGTACATAAAATTTAAAGTTGGATTCAGTATAGCCAAAGATTGAATCGTGCCAAACGGCCAAGAGCAGAAGCAGAGCCAATGTGCAGGAGGGCGCGTCGTCTCTTTGTTAGCTTTCGCTAGAGTCTGACTCTGTTTTAGTAAGTTTAAGTGGAAGGAGCAGCAAAGATTTGCTTTGCAGCCCTAAAGGTTTTCAAATGATCTCCGTAGTTAGAATAGCGCGGTGCGGCGAAAGCTGGACGTGTGCCGCAAAGTGCCGATCAGCCCGCACCTGAGATCTGTAAATAAACAGGTCAAGTCGTAACAAATTTATATTTGATTTACAAATTTAGTTTTTATATTTTGCAAAATCGATGCGTGGAACGACTTGTCCGGCTACATGCATGTTATATAGCTTTCTTAATTTTTTTACGTACGATGTAGGATTATAGTAAATATAAATGCTGATATTTTTAAAGAAATTAAAGCAATTTAATTAAGAATTATTAGATTTAAGTAGTAGTTTTTAACAAGCTCCGCTGTAGATGGCTCTTCAAAGCGTCACTGTGATTATGCCGAAGAGGCAGTTAAGTATGTATTTAGCACCCCAAAAGCTGAGCGAGTGCTTATACATCAACTCCTGTTTCCACTGATCTCCGAAATACATTTTATGTTTGTTTGTAGTTATCCCTAGTCAGTATAGTCGTTGTGTTTTTAGAGTTGGCTAGGATCATTATTTTTTTTCTCATATTTTATTGTAGTACGCGTGTTATTTGTTTACTGTTTACTGATTTTATCCACTAAAATCAGAGGTGATTCCACGTGAAAATAAAAACAGTGGCCCAAATTATACTTTCAAAATTCCAGTTTTTAAGCATTTTCGAGAGATTTTTTTTTATATGAGAGTCAGTGTTCCACAGTTTTTGCAACGATACAAAAATATATTTTTCTTAAATAGTAGAAAAAATAAAATTTTATTTAAGTCTATTCAAATAGCTACAAGAAATTGTGATATTTGTTTTAATTAGCAATTTGTTAAATTTTTGGGAGCATTGGTTTTAATATATAAATTAAAATCAATTATAAACCATCCTAAAAAATTAAGCAAAAAAGTTACATTTGAACAAAAATATTCAAAATTATATAAAAAAAATATAAATAATTTTGGGCCATTTAAACAGTCGCCGCAACTGTTTAAAACCATATAGATATAATATAATTATTGCCATATAATATAAATAAATGTATTCACCCCAAATCAGTTTGTCAGTATTGTTCATATAACTACATCCTCCATCAATTTAGACAATATTAGGATTTGGTTCCTGTAAATTAATTTAATTTATTTTTAGTTTTTATCTTTTACAAAATCCAACAAACGGAAAAAGAATTTGTCAATTATATGATTATATATATTTTATTTTTAAGTATTGGTCAATTTTCAAATTAATTTCTTAAAAAAATATATTTTTTATGTCCTTTAAATAAAATTTTCTTAGTTTTGATACAAAAAGAGATTAACGTGAAAATTCGCTTAGACATAGTATTTATAGAATTTAAAACTGAAATCGTCTGTGATAGACAAATACCTATTTGATTTTAATAATATAATGTAAAAAACAAAAATGTCAAAAACATAGAGAATATTTTCTTATTCCAGTTCGTGTAAATATTGATGTTGTTCACATTTCCTTTTCTATATAATTAAAACATCTAAAAACATTGTTGGATTAAGTAAAAGGATATTACTATGTTTTCGGAGAGTCGATTTTGTAAGAACGATTCTGATAATAAAAGCTACGAATATATTGTAATAATTAGATAATTTTTTTAAACCAAGAGTTTCTAAAAATGACAGTTATTCTCTTAAAAAAAAATCTTTAAAATAGGGAGTAATTAATTTAAAAAAAAGATGAGTAAAATTTTGTATTTTAAGGGTTATAAACTTGAATGATGCAAATATAACACAAAAGCAATATATTCGTAGATTTTGCTGATTCATTGTCCGCATTGTACCGAATTCTGCATTTTTATATATTTAACCCTGTCTGGACCAATCAGGCTACCGAGGCCAGTGATAAGCTCTCGAGTGACCAATCCAATTTAAGAATTGCTTATGTGAAATTATATTGCCTAATGTAAAAAAGCAAACCTCATATTTTTTTGCTACCTAAAGAGAATTATTCAATGAAATGAGAAGGTTTGTTTGTCATTAATTGATGGGTAATGAACATTATTTATTTTGAGATATAAATGTCCATAGGTTTTTTACATGTTTATAAACATATATCTATATTCATTATATATTTTTTTGTGATGTATGGAAAAAAGTTGTATATGTTCGTCAGTGGTGGCTTCTGGCCTAAAAAAATAAAAATATTTCCTAAATATGTTAAATAAATGTTAAATTAGTCATTAAAGATATTGAAACGTTTTAAAAATCCCTCCAATGAGCCGCCACTGGTTTTTGCTGTGAATATAAACAGCCAATTGTAATGCCATACACACGTCTACTACCGACGGTCTTTCACTTGTAACTTTTTCACTTTTATATAGTTGATTTGAAATAAATGTAAACATGCCGAAAGCATTTGATCTTTTTTTATTCCTCTCTACCTATCTAAATATATCACCCTTAATAACTTATTCAGGAATTGTTCTGGATAACAATTATTGCATTTTGTGGTAAATCTTAACAAATAAAAAAATATATTCTCACCATGGCAGTTAATTAATAAAATGGAAAATGGTGGCACTTAAGCACCATATTTTTTAAATAAAAAATACTGAATATGATTTTTCATAATTTTTCTTTCAAGGGTTATTTTTGAACAAAAATACCAAAAATATTGTGATAATTAGAAAAATATTTGATTAAGAAATGAAAATTCAATGATTAATATTTTTAAAATGATGCTGACCTTAATTAAAAGAAAGTTATAATAATACTAAAACAAGTCAACAACGATTTTTTCAAAATGTAAAATTCTGTCTCAAGTACAAGGAAACTATAAAATATAATAAAATCAAAAATCCAAAAGGTTATCCATTGCCTCGAATGTGGTCTAATAATGAGATAAAATAAAAATCAAAATCTAGTACCACACAAATTATATTTAAAGAAATACGTAGTTAAATATATAAGGAAGGAATGGCAACTAGTTTCGGCATAACTACCATCATCAGACCTATAATACACAGGCTGAAACTTACCGTTCCCTCCTCATCTATTTAACTACGTATTTCTTTAAATATAATTTGTGTGGTACTAGATTTTGATTTTTATTACTTTATAATAAAATAAGCATTTTGCCAGTTAATAGAGAATAAACATTTTTTTATGTATAAAAAAATCGTGAGGGTTTAAGAAAAAAAGACTAAAATGACAAAAAGCCCAAAATAATTTTACATGGCACAAAAAGTTAAAGAAGTGTGAATTGTATAAGATTTTTTGAAATAAGCAGGAATTTAATGAAAACTAAAATAAAAAAAAAACTCGAAAAATTACAAATTAATAAAATTGAATAAGAAATTAATTTAAAATATCAGATTTTATAAAATATACTCGACTAAAACTACAATTTAAGCAGTATCGTACAGTTAAGGGGTTCCATACTGATCCTGTACGCCATTGGTAAAAGTATGGGAAATAATCATTTTTAAATTATTTCGGTTACAAATAATATTTGATACAAGTATTTTAGATTAAATCGTAATATTTTGGATCAAGGATTCTACAGTAACAATATAGACAATTATTAATGAAATACACTGTATACATGTAACATTAAAAAAATATTGAATGATAAGTGGCTCTTTTTTTAAAAAATATTTAGATTTTGGGTCTTTTTTGAACAATCTCATATTAAACTCAAATGAGATTGTGCTAGAACAGTATAAATTGTAAGTAATACAGTAAGAGTAAGCAAATAAATTTGTGAAGTAAAATTTGTATTTTTTTAGTTTTGTACTTCAAGCAAAATTTTCATAATTTTTCCAATATTTTAGGTATGAAGATGGTTTTGGTAAGCCGAAACTAGTAACATTTTCCAATATATTATGTGGTATTTAATTTTGAGTTTTATTTTGACCTTATTTTGAGATATGGAGCACCTTTTGAATATAATAGGATTGCGTTGTAACCAATAGATCATATTTGACTAAATTTTCCTAAATATTTGATTTTGTTGTATTTCATTTATATGTTAATTTTTTACCCAAAAACCAATTAAGTGGCTTAGTGTAATTATTGGCTTCTTACCACCACTCTCGTGATTAAATTGACCTTAACTTGGTTGAAATTTTGAGTTAATTTAAAAATTTGGTTTTTCTCTGGACTTCCGCTTTAAACGCGGTGGCTAGCCTGGTAATTGTAAAAGTCAATAAAAATCCCACCATGAAGCGGACATCCCATCAATAAAAACTTGTAAGTATATATCCATTTTAACGTAAGGGACCATCACAATTTAAAATTGAAGCGAAAAAACCACAAGTTGTTAGGAAATTTGATTTATTCTTCAATATAGGAGGGCATGCGAGCGACATTATTAGATTTAGGTAAATTGAACTCTGTTGGAAAACCCACACCTGACGACTCGAATGAAACACAAAACCCTCTTCTCGACCGCAAATAAGAAATATACGCTTTTTATTTACTCATTCAATTTTATTTCGAAAAGTGATTCCGGCTTTGAGTTTCATGCCCGCTTTGGTTTTACACATTTTTTAGTACATTTTGTAAATAACTGATTTAATTTTGACGTATATTCTATTTTTTTTTTACCATAAAAGATAATTCTTAGCATAATCCTGAGTTTCCTATATAGTGATTTTTAATACATTTTTATTACTTTTTTTGTTTAGAGTCAAAAAAGTGAAGTACATTTTTTTAAATAAAACTATAAAAAAATTGTTAATGTATTTTTAATTATATTTTATTTATTTTCTATAATATTGTATAAATAATCAAATTACTATTACTATTCTTGAACAATAGTTTTAAGTGAATCATAGCCAATGGAAGACAGGTATTTAAACTTCTGATATTACAGCCAAAATAAGTAATTTTTATTCTAATATCTATGATTTAAAATACAAAATTTAATACCATCTTAAATCGTGTCTTTCTACCTTCTTAAAAAAATATTAGCTTTCAATAAAAGCAGCTATATTTGATATTGAGAATGCATTTGACACACTTAGGCATGTCATTCTCAAAAAGCCACATATAAGAATATGTTTTTAGTACTTCGACCCGAAAAATTCACATTAACAATAAACACAAGAACTATACGCAACACGAAATTTATGGACATAACGCTATGAAGACATTTTTTATTAGCTACTGAAGAAGTATTATGAAGTATAACAAAAGTGACCTGCAAAAAAATAAAAAACGAAATATAACCTTATCATCTAATTGTGGTATAAGAATCCTTCAAGTAACATAAGAAACACCGTAATGATTTAAACAGTCCTGTGGCTACGAGGATCTGTTTATGACAAAAAGTTTCGTTTCTGTAAGTTGAAATTCAAATTTTAAGAAAAAATTGATTTTATTATACATTTTTATTGAAATAAATTTTTTTAGGGATTTTCTTCCTATTTTTTTAACTTATCCCATCTTTCCCCATTTTTTCCGTCTTTTTTTTTGTTTTTTTTTTTTTTTCATTTTTCCGATTTTTTATGATTTTTTCCGAATTTATTTTATTTTTTTTTTATTTTTAAAGATTTTTTAATTTACTCGCGTTTTTCCATCTTTCCCGATATTATCCCTTTTTTTCATTTGTTCCAGATTTTTCCAAGTTTTTTTTGGGTTTTACGGTTTATTACGGTATTTTACATTTTTTCATGATTTTTTACGATTTTTTATGTTATTTTACGATTATTTAGCATTATTTACGAAATTTTACGACTTTTTACCAGATTTTTACGATTTTTTACGGTTTTACGATTTTTTACAGGTGTTTAGAACTTGTTACGGCTTTTTACGATTTTTTGCGTGTTTTTACAATTTTTTCCCTATTTTTCTCAATTTTTTAAAAATCCGTATAAAATCGTAAAAATTAGGGAATTAATTTTTTAAAAATCAGAACATGAAAAAAGTCTAATGACCTATTTCGTTATTTTTAAAAATGGCGGAGATATAATTTTTTTTGGTATTTCAACCCCCTCCAGTTTCACCCCTATAGGTCGGATAAAAAAAAGTTTTATACATATTAATTTTATAATCATTAGGATATGAAAAAAGTGTAATGACCTGTTACAATATGATTTTTTTGAAATTTCAACCCCCTCCAGTTCCACCCACGAAGGTCAGGTAGAAAAAAGTTTTAAGTGAATTAATTTTATAATAATTAGGAGATGAAAAAAGTTTTATGACCTGTTTCGATATTTTTAAAAATGGCGGAGATATAAATTTTTTGAAATTTCAACCACCTCCAGTCTCCATCCCCTTACAGGCAAAATGTACAAATACCTAATCTTGTTGTGGGTGGCTCAAAACGTCGAGAAAAGTCATTTTAAGCAAACAAATTTCAATTTTTTTTATGATTTTAATACTTCCGGTCCGGACCGAAGTAATAATAATTTGACTTATATAAAGTTAACACAATTATAGCACAATCTACTCAGACCTTTTTCATAATTTTGTGCGTTTTATGTACAATTTTTGTGCGCTATTCGAGATTTTTATGCATTTTTACTTTTTATTATATTAAAAGTTGTACCAGCTTAATTGAAATCTAGCTGTTAATTATAAAAAGTTATAATTCCATCCTGTATTGTTAACAATCAATTTTGTCCAATATTTTTCCAATAAAACTGAATAATTTTATCTAAAGAACTTGTTTTAATTCAATAAATTTTAATCCTTTGATTTATATTTTTATTTCACTAAAAAAGCTTATTCAATAAATAAAACATTACTGTTAGTTTTTGTTTTTAAGTTTTAATTTATATTTTTTTTTAATAGGAAATTTCTTAGATTTTCTTTTTTTATTTATCCCAAGATAGATTACAAATGACTTTTAGGCCAAATTATGAAGTACCTAGTATATTTTCAACCAATTTAAAGCGCTCGTGCAATTATAGAGATAAATGAGATTTTCAATTCTCAAGAAAACTCGGACATAAGTTATTTCAATTTATTTCTTAATGATAAGAATTTCCAATTTCAACAAATTCCAAGATACTGAATAAGTTCCTGTCCTAGAACACAGCGTTACGAGTAAGTTGGAAGAAAATTGCAATTTAAAGTTAAGTCAGCCATTTCCTTAAATTTGATAAACCAAGTAGAAAATCTAATAACATAAAATAAACTCTAGTACTCTATAATTCACCTACTGGCTGAATTGGATGCGGATGGAGTACAGCACTATAAAACCTTTTGTACAATTTCATCCACTCCGTGCACTACATACACGAAATTTTTTGTACACTGAGAAAATTATTGCTTTTACAAAAACAATACTTTTTTAACCGACACGTATATTTTTTCATTCAACGTTTTATATCACTATTCCATTACTCTAAAATTTCAGGATCATAATAAGTTAGAAATTTCACTTGCTTTAAATAATTTCAATCAGGGGAGTGCCTTCATATTTGGCTACCCGTGTGCAAATTTTAATATATCAGCCTTTCACACTTTTTTATTAGTGTTCGTAAAGATTAATAATTTAGACAGCCTCATAATCCGCAAGATAAATGTTGTTGAAGAGAGAGTGGCAGAAGACGCCAGCTATAAGTGAGTGTGTTCTAGACGACCAACAGTAAAAACAGCAAGGACAGCTATTTAAGATGAGACCAGCCTTACCAACGCATGGACCCATGAATGGACAGCTCAGGAAAATAACAAGGTGATCCACTCTTAACAGAATTAGAATTGAACACGGAAGATGTGCTCATTCTCTGCATAAGTGAGGCGAGCGATCATATATAGCCACTTTATGACTCCAGAGGGCACCAAGTATGAGTCATATCACAGAAGAGTTTCCTATAAGATCATACAGTGGCGAACCAGAGAACTTTCTGCTGGAACTAAATTGTGTGTGGCATATATATTCCATGCTTTTAATACATTTGATGTGTTTAATGGCCATACGATAAGTACAAAGAAATAATTGATATGGGCTAGTGACCAATACAAAAGCGATAAAAATAATGGATTGAGTATTTTTTCTCGGCTTTTGATCTTTCCAGAATTCCAGATTTGTCACTGGATTACAATGAACTGCAATTTTGTTTTTTGTTTGTTTTAATTGTGCTGCACCTTTGAGACCTACCTCCACTTTATGTGACCATGTATGTTTTGGTATATATTTGAACACATTACTCAAATATCAAGAAAACAAGCTTTCCAGGATAAAAAAATACCGACTGTGTAAAATTTCTTGTGATATTATAGTAGTAACTATATTTACTGCCGAAGAGAATAACGTGATTTTGAGTTTTGGATCCCATTAACAATATGGGAATGGTGAAATTTAACTAGCAAAATTTAAGCGTAAGACTATAAATTAAAATTTATGTTGATATAGCAAATATATCTAATAAAGTAAATTAATAGGGTATAATTCCTCCATGTCAGTTTTTTATGTAATATGTAGGTATTACTGCTACATTTTTTTAATCACTTTATATTTGTTGTTCCAAAATTACAGTTCAACTAAAAGTTGGGTATACTATATTACGCCCATCAACTATAAGTTATTTGGAATCGACTTTGTGTCTTCTGGTTACTACATTTACTACATTATGAACATTTCTGTATAATTATTTAGCAGTCATTGTATGAAAGGAATAATGGAAAATATGATTTCTTATTTCATTCCAATAACCAAAAATATTCAAGCAAATAGCACATTCGAGTACTCCGTCAATAGTAATATACATAGTTTTCGTCCATTTTACTTGTGTTCGTATAACTAAAAAGAGTGTCTTAAAAAATTAAAAACTGTGGTTGACTGAATATTATGGAATAAAAGTATATGAACTAAACGTCAAATTACCACCTCTTTTGACATATCAGACACAAATCACTTTTTGAACAAAAGTAATGATTACAGTCGGTTGCATTGTGGGTTAGAGCTATCACAGGGCCCATTGACAGGGGTGGCCCCGGAACGTCATCAGCACCACATGGCTTCATGACGTTGCGTAAGCCGTGAAATAAATGGTAATTACAAGTGGAGTGAACTGTCAATTGAAGGGTTTTCTATAACACACAGAAGGCGTGGTACTCAGACACATATTATTTTTGCTCTCTCCTAGAGTCTTTTGTCCCCCCCATTCTTGTCCTGATGTGCTTTAATATCGAAAACTATTTTTATAAACACATCCGTAATGACAATAAAAAAAATCAGAATTGCATCAAAAGAGAATAATTAATAATATATTATGTAATCAGAAACATAAGAGTCACAAATTAAAGTTTTTATATATATTTTTTTATGATTTGTAGTTAATGTAGAATAATCTACGCAAATATTTTTTTGTTATTGAGATTAAAAAGAGAGATTCAATTTGAACATTTTCGTTCAAAAATATACTTTTACAAAATTTGCAGGAATCTTTGTGTACAATTTTCAGATTTACTTTAAATACTATAAATTGATAAATTCATTTCATTGTTTTCATTTCTTGCTAAATTCCGACTTTATAATTTGTATTTTGGTCTTAGCGAATATACAGGGTGCCCTCTTATTAAATGACTAGATAGAAGACATTATTTCAAAGAAAAAAATATGCAATTTTATATTGTTATAAAAAACAAAATAAAATTTATATTAAAATAACCGACACATCGCTTTATCTATTACATTCCTAAAAACTGATAAGAAATTGTCATTATTTACAATATATATGAATATAGTTAAAATTTTACAGAATAATTTTGATATGTTGATGGTTTATTGTGAATCTCGCGGTAAGAGGCTGTAAGTCTTACTGGAGAACGACATTCAGAACGATGACAGTCAAATACACGTAATTTTGTGTATTTGTCTCAAATATTGGAAACTGGTTGTGTATTTGTCTCAAATATTGGAAACTGGTTGTGTTATACAACGAAAAACAAGTGATAAAATTCATTGTGATCACGTAATAAATGCAGAAAAAAGTTTAGTTAATTCATGTGACATAAGTCACAGTTTTTTTTTGTTAAGCACTTATATCGCAGAATGTAGATATTAAAACTTTATTTCACATTTGCATTGTTTGTAAAGTGACTTAGATATTTAATGAAACTTCGATAAAAACTATTTTGATTTTTTTTTAAATCGCATAAGAATTTCTTTGTTTCAAATAATATTTTTTCTAAATAATTTTCATATAATTATTAATAATTATGATAATAAGTTGCGAGGCTGACGAATATTTTTTTCTTCAAAATATTAGAATTATATATATGAATTTTTAGCACGGATTTTCTTTTTATTTATTTCAAGAACATAACCTAAACAGAAACAGAAAGAGAACTAACATTTTTCCCATTATTTTTACGCTCTAATTTTGACCGTAGCAAAAGTATCACGAGTGTAGTGTTAGTGGTAGTGGTTTTACAATAAAATGCACCTAATATAATAAGTTATGGTTTTGAAGCATTTTTTATTCTTGAAATAGTGGCTTAATATATTAAAAATAAATGAATTTTACGGTGGTCGGACAACGGAGATATAGAAACTTTGAATTTTGAAATAAATATATAATTATTATTAAAAAATTACTTTCCTACCAGATTTTTCACTAAATATAAATAAAATTATTTTTAATTCTTTTCAATAATAAATCTAGTTTTATGCCATATTCTCCAACCACAAATTCAATTATGTAATAAAAAAAGTATAATTTAGTTTCTAATACTATGTAAACAAATATTTTATGTGCTATTATATAGGTATTAATTTTAATGCTTTTATAGAATTTTTTGTCATGTTCTAGGACCGGCACTTAGAATCAGTCCTACTGTATGTGTCGGTTCTATTTTATAGCTTTTATGGTCACATTATAGAATTAATTATGCTGTTCATGTAAATGTAAATACATTATTATTATTATATATTATTATTATAAGGTACGTTCATTTAGACACAGAACAACTGACTTATTGTATTGTATACAATCTTCGTATATATTCATATTTAAGTATTTATTTTGTGCGATTAGGGGTAATTTAAGACAATTGCACATTTTAACTCTAGCTTATTGATTCTGATTAAGGCCGTATCTACCAACCACCGTCCATAT
Organism: Neocrepidodera transversa; assembly: GCA_963243735.1. NCBI lineage: Eukaryota > Metazoa > Arthropoda > Insecta > Coleoptera > Chrysomelidae > Neocrepidodera > Neocrepidodera transversa. Next base: position 9,054,572 of record OY725339.1, read on the forward strand.
AATTTTATACGTAAATAGATTCGTCCTATAACATACCATTATGTAATTTAGCTGAAAATTCTTTACTTATATGCGACTGGGATTTTTAAAATACAGCCTTTATTCTGCAATTGCAGTATTTCTCTATTGTTTGGTGCTACTTCACCCTTAATTTTCCAACTACATCCTTTATTATCTATGAGGGATAGGCGGCTGTGCATGCAATTTTACTCGCTACCTGCACGGACTGGGATTTTAATAAAACAAAACAACTTAACAAAGACCATTGCACTCACTATTAGTCATTAGGAAACTAAAAAAAAAGTTACTTAATTTTTTTTTATCCTATCGAAGACTATATTATCTATTGAGAAACAAAAGCTGGCGAAAATGCGACAAGTGACAAAACTTTAGATATACACTTTAAAACTGCCTAGAAAAAATACACTCAGAAAAGTAAGTATTTAATTTGTGATCGTGTTTGAATAGTTTTTAAAGTATGTTTATTAAATAAGATTTTATTGATTTATGAAATTCATCCTAAACTAGAGGATGGCGTTGGGTATTTGTTAAATTGTTTAAAAAAGTTTTCAACATTAATTTTATAAAAAAATTTACTATGTTGGTGTTCAATTTTCATACCAAATTTTAACACCATGTAGAATTTCGTCATTATGTTTGCCTGATGATGGCCATCGTTTGTCCGAAACATGTCGGCATTTTAATCTCATCTTAAACCTGAAATAAATTTTGTGGTATGACTTGGAGTTTTAATTATTCGTTTTTAATTTTCAATTTATCTCAAAGAGATTAATAAATGTATTAAAAAGAAATTAAAGGTTATTTTCCATCTGTAAATATCGAGGCTTTTTCATATTGGTGGGTTGATGACAGTGGGGATTGCTTTCCCACAAATGATGAATAGAAATGAACGAGTGACAAACGTCAAAGAGGTCATTAATTCGAATATACCATGAAATAAAATGTTACAATGGCGGGTATATCGAATTAATTACGCCATAGGGTTTAAGTTTGAAGAGACGTAAATCTGCGAAGCGTAGAATTTAAAATGGAATTGAAACCAGTGTCAATCTAATATTATCTCAGTAAGTCGCGATCGCCCCCTTCTGAAAAGTTACAAAAACTGGCGTTTTGCTGTGACGGATTACTGTAGGGCTTAATGTCAACATCATGATTCAAATTACAGACCAAGTTAACCGATCTGCTGACTCGTCGTTGATCTCGCAGGCGCCGATATTTCCCAAAATCCCTCTGGGGTTACAAGAGATTTTGCATAAATTATCCGCTATGCCTGGTGTCACAAAACAATCTATTTGTTACATAATCTTTCTATCGAATGTTTTAACTATACATATCACACGGCTAACAAATAGGTACGTCTCATAAGCTAATTACAAGTAAAAAAATTAAAAGTAAGCAAACATTTTAAACTATTATTTTAATTTCTTAAATTTGCAGGTTTTCATTTTAAATACTACTTATTTTACTTTAATATGACAACTAGTTTTGAATTAGCAAAACCATCTTTACTCATATAAAAAATTATAAACAAAATTTTGTTATCTAAGATTAACAGTTTACTTATATACTAAGGTATACTACTATACTAGGCCAAGACAAAGTAAGATATTCTCCATAGATGACAAAAAAAACTACTTGAAAGAAGTATCAAATCTAAGATCACTATACAGACATTTTTTCGTTCACTTGACTTCTGTATAACGAGGTGAGAAAATAATCATTTATACGTTTTAAAAATATAGTTATTTTTTAAAATATTTTTTAATTATTTAAATAGTTTAGAATGTTGTGGTACTTTTAAAAAAATATCGTAGTATCAACCTCTCTTGAGATATTAAATAAAATTTGGAAGCATTTAATCAGCATAATGCTTGTAAAATTAAATAAACTAAAACGCTGTTTAATCGCAATTTGACAATACTTATTAATATCAACTTAAAAATTAGAAAAGTAAACTAAAATTATTAATAAGAAAATAAAACGTATGTGAATAATATGTATATAGAAATTTGAAAAAATAACAAATCTCAAAAATATTGCAATTTTGTTTTATTAATCCAGATGTTTATAACGAATTTTTTGAATTCTACCCGAAGATAGTATAACTACTCCTTATAAATGCGAAATCAATTTTTTTTTTGGAAAAAACGCTAATACAATATTTTTTCGATGGGTCAAAGAATTTTTTAGTTTTTAAAAATTATAAAACATAAAATTATACGCCCGATACACATTCATCAACGCCCAGACCAAACTACATAACCTTGAAACTTTAAATTTAAGCAGTAGGTATATTCTTTTATGGTGTCCGGTAAATTCACCGCCATCAATTCACCGCCGTCAGTTCATCGTCATCAATTCACCGCTTCAGCAATTCATCGGCTCATCAATTCAAGGCCATTAATTCACCGTGTAATCAATTCACTGCCTAATCAATTCTCCGTTGAAAAATTTAATACTTGATACACTGATACTACAAACAAAATTTAGCAACATTTTTTAAAAATAATTTAAAAATAATATACAGGGTATTTCGGGATTTCATTAAATTTTTAACCCATCTAAAACTCGTTTTTATGTATTCCACTTTGTTTAATATTTTGTGTGTATAATAAAAAAACTCCCTCTGAAGTCAGATCATCAGTTAATTTTTACGATTTAATTAAATTTCTAACCCACTTAAAAACCCCTCAGTGTAAGCCTATGAGTTTAATATTTTGGGAAATAATATAAGTTGTTCTACTAATTATTTCTGCAAAATTTTATTTGAATCTGATGTCCCTTTCTTCTTTAAAAAAAAGATTTTTAAATTTTTCGGCGGTGAATTGATTAGGCGGTGAATTAATGGGCGGTGAATTGATGAGGCGGTGAATTGCTGAGACGGTGAATTGATAGGTGAATTGATGGCGGTAAATTTTCCTAAAACCTTATTTTATGGTTGATGTTAAGAAAGAGGGGACATTTTTAAAGTTGGTCTCAATATGGATAACATCGCCTCTAGACTTAAAAACAATTTTCATTTATCATTTACAAGAAAAATCTAAATAGCAGAAGACTTCAAATAAAACTCACCTTCTATAAGAAGCATTTCACCTGGGAAAGTCCAAATACCAAAAATGATGACTAGCACAATAAACACTCCACAAATAGAACTAATCACTTCTGTTACAGCACAAATACAAAGAAACTATTGAAAACTACCAAAAAGTTTCACATAATATACATCTAAATCTAATGCTACAGCAGTTAATAGACACATAACTTAATATTCGCAAGAAAACTTATCACCGCGACGACGTAAACTCGTAAGAATCATATATCTTGTACTCTAAAATGGAGTTAAAGCAAAGCAGCTACGAGTCCCAGCGCCAATGTGATATTTTTTTAATATGTTACTCTACGGTTCACCTAACCTATTTTTCTTCTTCTTTTTTTATTGGGCCATGTCCATAGGCAATTTACACGAACCTATTTTTCATATTCTGTTTTTCACTTAGAATATATATAAGGTGAATTCGGCTTGGTTAATCTTTTCACCCGTTTTACCTCGTTCTTGATCTATTTATTTCAAGAAAATAGCCTAATCACTTAAGATTAGTCAAACAGAAACAGAAAGAGAACCAACATTTTTCCCAATATTTTTACGCTCTAAATTTAACCCTAGCAAAAGTATCACTAGTGTAGTGTTAGTTTACAATAAAATGCATCTTATATATTAAGTTATGGTTCTGGAGCATTTTTTATTCTTGAAATAGTGGCTTAATATATTAAAAATAAATAATGAGTTTTACGGTGGTCGGATAACGAAAATATAGAAACTTTAAATTTTAAAATAAATATATAATTATTATTTGTGCGTGTGTAAAATGGTTAAGGTTAACTTAAAAAAATTACTCTCCTGCCAGATTTTCTACTAAATATAAAGAAATTCTTTTTAATTATGTTCAATAATAAATCTAGTTTTATGCCATATTCTCCAACCACAAATTCATTTATGTAATAAAAAAATAAAATAAAAAATATGTGAATAATAGGTATATATAAAAGAAATTTACAAGAAAAATCTAAATAGCAGAAGACTTCAAATAAAACTTACCCTCTATAAGAACCATTTCACCTTGGAAAGTCCAAATACCAAAAAATGATGATTCGCACAGTAAACACTCCACAAATAGAACTAGTCACTTCTGTTACAGCACAAATACAAAGATCCCAGAGCCAATGTGATATTTTTTTATATTTCTGTTAGTGAACGGTTCACCTAACCTATTTTTCTTCTTCTTTTTTTATTCTTTTATTGGGCTATGTCCATAGGCAATTTACCCAAACCTATTTTTCATATTCTGTTTTTCATTTAGAATATATAAGGTGAGTTAGGCTTGGTTACTCTTTTCACCCGTTTTACCCCGTCTTTGATCTATCCGTTCGGGTACTATCAAAAATTCGGTTTAGACCTTACTCCAAATACACACACTCTACTCCTAATGCTCCCAATTCTTCAAGCCAAACTCAGCTATAGTTAGTAGGAAGAAGCATTTCGCTTTCGCGATGGACCTTGCAAATGGCGGATGTCCCTATAGTATGTACGCACAACACAAAGTAAACAAGGAATTTTAGTTTTTTGAAATATTTTAGGGAAAATGGACCTATGTTGGATTTGACAGTTATAATAGATGACAAGAGTGATGATGATATAACCAAAGCTTTAATTTTGGGAGGATGGGCATAGGGTCATGTGATTTTGTTTTTTTCTGTGATTTTCTCAGATCGGACAGGTGCTCGGGTGTTGTCGGCTTTTATCGGAGTGATAATACCGCGTTTTCAACGCATGTGGGAAAACTTATCTCGTAACGCAAAAAAAATCAAAACTGAGCAATTATTAATTTTGACTGTTTTAGCTCCTTATTTTCTTTATCTTTTTTTTTCTACTTAAGACTGATTGATAACTTAATAGAAAGTCAAATGTCAATAATATTTAACACTTTTGCCACTTCATATTTAGTTTTTATGACTCACTTGAACTGTATATAAAGAAGTGTACCGATATGAAAAAAATTATGAAGGGTGTAAAATTAATTTAATTTAAGTATTTTTTTGGTTTTGGATATTTAGTTTTTTATAGTATTAATCCCATTTTCAAATTTTATTTAATAAACGAAATTATAGTGACCTAGCTCGTTATCTTTACTATAGATTATTATTAATAAGTGATTTCGGCTTAATCAATACACCCTACACACGAAATGATTTTTTTTCCGGGAAAACCAACAAAGAAAGACTAAGCAGATTAACATGGTCTGACCAAATATCAAACGCAATCCATGCCAAGCAAGTATAATAAACACACCATATATTTGTGGTGAAAAACCGAATGAAACGAAAACAGACACACGCTTCTCAGCGTCAAATAACTAATACCCTCATTCTTATCCCTACAGACAAATAAAGTTTAAGTCACGTGCATCTCACGCCACCATTACGACATTTCAATGGGGTGAAACATTTTTTTTCAGCCGCATTACAATTAGAAAAAAATTGGATATGTTATTAGAGAACATGATATTTATTAGAAATCAAAGCTATGGATGATTACACACCAATGCCTCTCTCTATTATGATGGTACTACAAAATTGCACCCTTTTAAGATTTTATAATGATCAGATTTAAAATACTATTAATTCTGTTATATTAGACCCTGCGAAGTATTAAATAAATAATTTTCTTGTATCATCTATTTTGACTAAAACAAAAGATAAAAATGATTTTGAACCAAAATGTTCTTTCAACAATTCGAAAAGTAACAATAATAACAACTAAGAGTGCTTACTTATATGAAACCTGTAATCATATGAGTATGAAGAGAAACAAAAATGTATCCCTTGAGGATACAAGTAAAACACAACTCGTGACATCCCAAGGTCAGATTCATTAGGCATGAGAGGGTAAAGTTTCACCTTCACGTAACAACAATTTGCGGTAAAAAAGGCAACACCCATTTTTTCTATAGCTAACATTTAACGAGCCCTTAAACCCCTATAATTATGCAAGTCTCGGATGGAGCTCACCTCACACCTGTTGTATCAAGTGTAGAGATTCTTTGTTAACGGTGAGACCTCCTCGCTTTCATTATATAACACCAAACAAAAAATCAGGACCGGGCCCAAGCTCCCCGCTGACTTTATCCGCTTGTTATTCCGGTCAAATGAACAGTTTATTCGAGAAGATACGTAACGGATAGGGCTTCCAGAAGCATTTGTTCTAATGACCATTGCTATGAGACTTTAATATATTTTTTCAGCTTATCTTTATTTCAAAAATACACTACAAGATTAAATTAAGGAAATAATAAAATGACAGAAATAACAAAACAAACAGTTTTAAGAGGCACCAAACTACAATTAAAAATATCACGATAAGAGTAGTTTCTGTTGAAATTATTCATTGAACAAAAACGGTTCGAAAGAAATAGTTACAAATGAAGTTCTCCTCATTGGAATGAAAAAATTACTTCCAAGATTTTGTGACAAGAAATTCCAAGGAAATTGTCAAAATTGTAGATCTAGAATTAAAGAAACTGGTAATATTGTTTCAAAAAATTTAGGAATTTCATTGATGACTAAGTTAAAGGTTTCAGGTGAAGGAAATGTATCATCGGTTTAGTTGCTGTAACGAAGTTACTTAAGTACCGTGATCATTTAAATATTTAAATTATATCGCTCACGGCACTGGATAAGAATTAACTTAAAAGTGTGGGAAAGGCATCCTTCCTTCTCCTTCTAAAAGGTTAGTCATAACACTTGAACTTCCGCATCACCATTCAATCCGTTGTCATCAGTTGCAGTGACAATCCCAGTTCGAGTTCCAGTGGTAGTCCGAGACCGAGTTGCAGTCAATTCGAGTTGGAGTTCGAGCCGAGAACCAGATTTAGTACCTGTTCAGTGACCTTTAGAGATAGGTCAAGCTGAAGGGAGTGAAGCCCTGTTCATTTGCACAGGAACCGCCAATCCGACCGCCGCCCAGGCTAGAAGACGTGGCTTTTTCATGTTTCAAACCTTTTCTTCCTCACCGTTGCCAGATTTGGTATCAATAAAAATTAATTGTTTTGCTTTAACATTTAGCAGCAAATACCCAGGTACACAACCCAGTAAGGCAAGTAAAGCCTGCCCTTCTTTCCGTTAGCGATTTTGTCGATACCATAACGACCCCTGGAGTATTTTATCTTCATTGACGCTGAAACGGAAGATGGCGCTTGAGCCAATTCGAAGCCTGGACTGAGGCACTAAAAGACCACTTGACGACGCAAAGAGTGTGTTAATCTGCGCTCTCCATTTTTAGCATAATCAGCATTTTTGATCTGATGAAAATAGAAAAACAAAAATACGTTGTCTTCGTATAACAGCTAAACTAAAACCGGATCAGAAACTATTAAATTTCGTCGATGCAACGATTCAAAACTGCTAGCAATTATATATTTCGAGTATTTATTTTCATTGGCAATTTAACTAGATCTTTTGAAAAAATCAAGAGATCGTGTCAAATAGATCGAGTTAAATTGTTAATTGGTGTGTGTGAAGTTAGCCACCCATTTTTCCAATTTTCATTTTTTGAAAGTTGTTAAAAATTGTTCTTGGTTTGTACGCAATTGTTCCAGAAAATTATTCCTTAAACCTAAATACCAAGGCCGCAAAACTCAAAAAACCATTTTTAGAGCTAGCTCCCCATTAATTTTTTTTTCGATTTTTTTGTTGCACCAGGTTGTTGTAGATATTCTGAACATTGTTGAACAAAATTATTTCAAACCCAAAATCCATAAAAACCATTTCAAGCTCAAAATCAAATAAAGGCATTTAGAGCTAGCCCCGCATTATTTTTTTTCGAAATTTTTTTGTTGTACCAGATTGTTCTTTATGTCCTGTACAGTATTCCAATTTTCATGTCTAAAATTATCAAATTGTCAAAAATTTTAGGCAAATTAAATAAAATCATATTTTAAATTTCCAAAATTTTAGGGCATCTCTCAGTCAATATATTTTAAATTTAGACCTCTAATTTAAAATATTGGGTCTAAAAAATTATACAAAAACAAAATTATTTATTGCCAATTTAACAATGAAAACAAAGAAAACCAAATAAAAAATATTTGGAACATTTTTATGCTTTGTTACAAAACTAACTTTCGAAAAAAAAAATTGGGGGATGGCTTTAAATGGTTTTAATTGATTTTCAGCTTGAAATAATTTTTTTTAGACACAAAAATTTGGAACAATGCTACGAACAACTAGAAAAATCTAGTACAACAAAAAAAATTTCGAAAAAGAAATAATGGGGGCTGAACCCAAATCATTTTTATTGATTTTTGACTTGAAATAAAATTTTTTAAGACATGAAAAGTTTCAACAATGTTCAGAACAACTAGAACAATCTGGTACAATAAGAAAAAAATCTAAAAAATAATAATGGGGGGCTAGCTCTCAAATTGGTTTTTTGGGTTTTTCCGCCTTTGTATTTAAGTTTAACGAATACTTTTTTGGAACAATTTGAAACAAACCTAGAACAATTTGGAACAACTTTCAAAATATCAAAATTCAAAAAATGGGAGGCCAACTTCACATACATTTAAATTGCCTATATGAAAGTAAGTACGAGAAATATGCAACATGAGTTGGACAATAAATATTTTTTAAAAATAAACGGTTTTTAATAATACTCTCATTTTTTAGAGGAATCGTTTTTGCATAATAACGTCCAATTTATTTCCAAATATTTCGTAAATGAATACAGTCCTGTACAGACACCCTGTGTCTCATTAATATGCGATATGAAATAAAACGAGATTCTAAGCATTTTGGTTGTTTGAAATTTTCGAGTGGTCTGAAGACGTTCGAGATACTTCGTGGAATATTGCCATTAGGGCGTAACTGGAGATCGGGTTCAATAACAAGCTCCCAAATTATAAGCGATCCTGTAAAAGTGCTATATTCAAAGCCTTTCACCAGTCAAAGGTTTTTAAATTAAAAGTTCTAAAGACGTGCATTTTTGCTGAAGAGTTAGAGTTTTATGATTTCGGGTATCTTATGAAAAAAGTTAAGTTAGTGCGGTCGCAAAAAATATGGGATGGTGAATATATTAATATCGATCTATAAAAAAATATTTTACATTTCCAGTATTATTTACCATTTTTGATTTTTCCTGTATACCACCAAAATTTTGGAAATAAGATACTTGACTCTGCAGAATATTTTATCAAGAATATTTTTTGTGAAATATGTTTTTTGCAGACATATTAGATTAAAATTTATAATTTCTTATTTAAGAATATTTTTTAATCTTAATAATATTTTATTAACAAATATTGTAATTATTCCAGTTTCAATTTACTTGATTCCTCAATTATTTTAAACTAATGATTCTTATAGTTTTTTTATAAAAGCTTATTTTAGTTGGTGACTGAAATGATTTATCCAAAATGAAGTTGCTGATCGTAATACAGTGGATGAGATTAAGCGTTAGGGAAAATGTATAAAAAAGTGTTTGGCCACAGCCAAGTACACGAAAAGTCCATACAGAAAATTAATTCGGTGCGACCCTCGATACACCAGCATCCACAGAAAATCGGAAGAGAAAATAAAAAGATTAAAAAGATGAGTAACTTCGAATCGAATGATTGTTCGCGCCTGTCCCTTACACGTGTCAAAAGCAGAGATACCAAATAATAGGGGACCGAAAATGTCAGTGAAACAATCGAATGATGTTTGCTTCATGTATTACAGATTTTTTATCCACCCTCAGATTCTCTTAATACGTATTATTTTAATGCATTCGCCGATTTGTTGGTCTCCGGACTCGCACGTCTATCCAAAATTAATCAAGGGGATTGTTACGACTTCAATCAGGACCTCGTGGTCAGACTGTCATCGCCCATTCTTCATCTAATATTAGATAAGAGCTTAATAATATATCAACTCAATTGATGCTTGACCTCTTTTAATTACTACATAAGATTATCATAACAAATCTAATTAAGGAGGTACCTTTGTTTTTCCCATTTATTATTCTTCTTTATTTTATCCCCTGTTTTAATCATTTCTATTTTTTGCAACTGTTTTTCTCAAGTAAAATAAGTTTGGCACGTGTCGTAAAGAAAGGGTTGCGAAGATCGATTTATAAGCTGTTCACAGCCGAAAACAGAGAATGTAAAGTGTTATACAAATTCTGTTTCTAATTGTCGGACGTGCGATTTGAGTGCCGTATTTACATATCTATCAAAATCAGAGACTCAAAGGGTTATCATGGTAAGCAAGAATAATTAGATGATTGAACTGGGCATTTTGTATCAGTCATCCGCACACTATTTGTTAATTGCTATCAATTAATAATCGTTATTGTGCGATGACGTCCTCGAAAATCATTGTTATCCTATTTTGCATACGTAAATAATATCCCAGTATATAAATTCGTTAAAATTATATTAGTGAAATATCTAATTGCAAAGTATTCGAATTGTCCTCGATCTAATGAGATTATTTCATTCATGAGTGAAAAAAGGCACTTTACATACTAGTTGCATATAATATTTTTTATCTACTACAAAAAAAATATCTAGGTATTAATCTCAAAATAAACTAAAAAAAACTCTTACATCTTTCACAAAATTTTATTATTTTTTATATTGATACTGAATATATCTGTTAAAAATATACATATTAATTTTAATATATCTGTTTGAATAATGCTATACATTTATTTTATTACAAATTGATTCATTATCATACTTTTATTTATTGTTTTATTATTTTGTTCCTATTTATAAACTTTTAGTTTCTTGGGATAAATAAATATTCTAGTTATTAGATATTATCAATGTCTGCAAATAATAATAATAATTTGTAATATTTAAGAGTAAATTTTCTCCGATTATTATGTTAGTACCTAGAACGCCCGTTTGATGAGTCATTCGACAATAAATGTCTTCTAAATCATCTCAATAACCATGTAGTCGGTCCAGAAATATCTTTTAGAGTACCTACATATGTTGGAATTTTGAGATTAGTGTGACATATTTTATATACCACGTGCTCGAAAACAAATTGGTGTTCTTAGGGCACATTAATACATTATCTGTCATCAAGATGACAAAAATATTTTTGAGCTGGGTTTTTGTTTATTTGTTTAAGCTATACACTTTCAAATATGGTTAACAGCCAAATTTGGAGAAGGGCTGAGTAATAAATGTACACTGCCCTAAATAAAATTTTAAATTGATGCGGCAAATAAATGTAACTACGCCTAACTGTTTCATTATTATAGTTAACACCGTTAAAATGTCATGCCAGATGTAAGAATATTTCTTGGAAAATCCCATGATGACCGCACTTTATATTTAAACTAGTAGGTATGTAGATCGTGCAGTCAGATTACATTTCGTTCCCTTCATGATTCCATTACTTCAGAAGCTAATAATATCTTTACGGAAATATTTTGCCATTTTAATTCACGTAACAATGCGTATTCATTTTTGTTATTTATTACGCACCCCGCACAGAATGTTAAGAAATTGGACCTCGGTTAAAGTTAATGAAAATTTTATATGTTGGTTCTGTTACTAAAATAAAAAAAATAGTAAAGTTTAAATTTTCTGCTATGACTGGTTTAGCATCTACAAAATGTTAAAATTAATACTGTTTTGATAACTTGAATGTATTTCTGAGCTGAAACAACACAATAACTAACAAAATAAACCCAATCTAGTGTAACTAATAAAAAACTTTTAGTACTATTAAGGATGTCTCGTTTATATGGAAAGAACACACTACACTTTTTATCACTCTACGTACGTTTCGCTGTCTCCTGACGATGCTAACATAGTTAGCGAAACATACGTAGAATGTTAAAAAAGTATAGATTTGGTTAGTGGTGATAATATTTTTTAGTATTATTGAAAACCAATAAGGTTTCAAATTCCCAGTTCAAAAAATGTCTACTAGTTACATATTATACACAATTTAAAATTATTTCTATTTATACAGGGTGCCTCAATAAAAAGATCTGTTATATATTTTTTTAATGGAACACCCTGAATTTTTACATTTTTACCTCTCGCCTTTCAGATAAGAGAGTTATAGTAATCATGCTAAAAATTGGGTAGTGAGTTTTCAACGGATAAACACGTTTTAAGGTCCCTAGAATACGATTTTGATATTTTCGCGATGATGTCTGTGTGTGTGTTAGTGTATATATGTATTAGGATGGATGTTGTAGTAACGATAACGCAAAAACTGCTGAATTAAAAAATTTGAAATTTTGCATATAAGATTCTGATATACTAGGTTAGATCTGATTGACGTCATTACTAAACAAAATGGCAATAAAGTTTTACGCATATTTTGTATACACTAAGTATAGTTAATTTTCGTATCAATAAAATTTTCAAAAATTTAGCCATTGCTGCCAGATTTACAGAAGAGTCAATTTTTTTCATACTTTTTGTGTCTACGTGTAAATTTTTGATTGAAAAATGGCGAGAGATAATGTGCTGGCCACATCAGATTTTTAGGTTCGTCCTGAAAAGTTGATTTCAATAGAAAATCGCATTCAAATGAATTCAGTAACATAAAAGTTTAAAAAGATAATACTTTTAAATTTAGTAAAAGGAAAAAAAATTGTCAAATTACTTATTTAAATCACACATGTAGAAAACTTATTATTATTTAGTGGACTAAAACTAGAAATGTTCATTTTGACTTACCATAATAGGTACGCAGTTTATTAATGAATAGGCTTGTTGAAATAAAAATTTTTAAATTCACAATAAAATAAAATACTGGAAATATTATTTTGAAACATTATTTATATAAATTATATGCAAAAGTCGTGTGAATATTGGCACTTGAGGGAGTTTCATTTTATTACATAATTTAATTAAAGTTTCATCATCTTTAATCATGCTTCTTATTCCATAGCCTATAGCCTATAGCCTAAAAGGTCAAAAGCTTTAAATCCAGAAATTTCTTTTTTTGTCTAATTATGTAATTATCATTTCTACAAATTAAAAATTATTAGTAAGTAATAAGTTTTTACATTTAACAAATAGTTGGACCTACAAATTTATTTTAAAAAATCTAAAAATATTGATAGTTTTATATTTTTTTATGTTATTTCCAAACCTAGAATTAAAAAAAAATTTAGCAAAAATTATTTTTTCTACAAGCGCCTAGAATTAAAAAAAAATTTAGCAAAAAGTATTTTTTCTACAAGCGTGCGGAAAGTTACAACTTTCCACACTAGTGCGGAAAAGTACAACTTTCCGCACGCTTGTAGAAAAAATATTTATTTAACTGTTCTTACATTATTGTATTGTATTATTGAATTTATTTCCATTATTCCAGATTTAAGAATGGGAATTACATAGGAACGGTATGAATTTGAACTAAAATGAAAAAATCTGAAATCATCTTCAGTATCCTATATTTTTTCCATTTTTAGTTAATCACTTTCCAGCTCGTTGATTGCGATAATATTAATACGTTATATATAATTTTGCGTCAAAAATGTCTTTAGTTTGATTTTGTCAAATTGTTGATAATTTGATAATGATTTAGTATTTATGATTTAAATTTAAACGGACGAATCTAAGACTATTACTTAGCAGCTTTATTATTAATTTCGCATTTTTGTAAACAGGAAAAGTCACATAAAAATAATCAAATCAAATTCAGTTTAATCCAAAAATAACAATAATTATGCTATTTTGATATAAATATTATTTACAAACATTAGAAACTGTCAAGTGATTTTCTCAACAATACCAATTTCGTAATAAATTAAACCACGCCAAGTGCGAAATATATATTGTGAACATCTGCTGGAAATTTACTTTAGAATTAAAATAGGTTTGTTATGTTATGTTATGTGAGATGAAAAAGATTTTAGGTCAACGTGCAGTAAGGGGAATTCTAAGGGGTTTGCTCTAATAATATTTTTTTATAACATTTTTAGACATTTTTTTAGTCATTTTTTCACTGGTCGTGTGCCATAAAGCTTCACGTTACTCTCAGAAAATTTGTGCGGTGATTATATTTTGAAAAATTTTAAACTGGTGAAAAATGCATAGGAACATCCTAATATTAAAAATCTCTGAATATCTCTTAATCAATTCCAAGTCTACTACAAATGCATATATATGAGTTATCAAAAGTAAGAAAATCTCTGATCATATGGAAACGCAACCCTACAGTTGATAATTACAAAAACATGAAAAAAGTTCAGCTTGGGAAATCCAAGTATATTTTCAGTTCAAGAGAAAATAGAAATAAAAAAATAACAGGTTACCTATATCTTAAAAACAAAAATGTATTAAAATATCGAATTATAAAAGATATGTACCTACGGCACTGAAATGCAGCATCCCATCTTTGGAACCTGTCGAGCGTCAAGCTGTCTGCTATTCAAGGTTAAATTTCGTCTAGAGTTATATTTTATATAGGTAATAAAATATTATTTATTTTTAATAAATAATGGGCTTTGGCATTTATAGTTCCGACAAATAAAATATGGTGCTGCGCAATTGCAATTTTGAATGTCAATTATAAATGAAAATCACTGATTAGACTAACTAAGTGTAACTTATTAGATTATCTATTCTATGATTAATTCGTATTGATTAAATATGTAGTTATTGTTTATTTCAACATCATCGATACAAATAAACCATAATGAAGATGAGAGAATTTAAAAACTAAAGTGAGTACATTTGAAATGTTCGTAGCTGTTGTTTTACCGCGTAAACCGCGCCTTATATTCGAGGACAGGTTACCAAAACCACAAAAGACACAAGATTTGTTTTTTCACCTTTTGTGTTGTTTATTTGTACTGAACATATGGGGCTTTGTGCGTCTCAATTACGGCTAATCTGAATTGTAACCACGTAGCCACAACAAAGAGGGCGATACTAGGTGTAATCATTGTTTGTCTAATTTTTTAGTGGGAAATAAGATTCATAAAAATGTTAGGAAAATTTTGAAATATTTATCATTGAATTATTAAGATTACTAGTATTACTACTTACTACAATTATATTTAGTTTCATTTGAGTTTTGATAAGCATTTAAAATTAGTCTCCGATAAATATAGTTTTTACATAACAAGTGTTAGGTATCGGTATTTAAAGCACTATTATTTAATAATTCACAATTTATTATTATAATTCCCATTTAGAATATTATATTATGCGGAATATCTAGTTTATAATCTTTCACATACGAAAGCTAAACAACAAGTCCATGTTTATCTTAAAAACCCCGTATCCCATGTCAAGTGTCTTTTACCCAGCACTTCGACCACTAATTCTAAGAATGCCAGCCATATACAGGGTGTGTATTACGTCTTCGCTAACACAAGTTCCAAAAGCACAAAAAATTCTCCCGAAATTAAAAAAATCGTACGATTTGTGTAAAGTTGTATTTTCGCTCTATTAATTCATAGCGCAAATTCTATTTTCGTGACAAAAAATAATCTATAATAAAAATCTTTATTCTTTGGTACATGTGACACAGTCTAAAATGGAAGAAGTAAATATTATCCTCAAATAAGAAATAATTGTAGGAAATTAATAAAATCTTAAGAGAAATACAGTAACTCTATAATACATTTTAAAAGTTATAAAATAAATACAATTTATTTAAATTTTTAATGTTCCTTTTCTACTCCCTTCGGTTCTTCCCTTTCACTAATATGTCTTCTATTAATCTTGTTTTTCTCCTTTCTTTCGTTGTTACGTCCTAGTTTATTTCTGTCTTCTTTCCCAATTTTCCCTCTGTTTCTATCTGTCTAACCTAATCTAAATTGAATCCTGTTCTTCTAGTTATTTATTCTGTCTTTTTCATGCTTAGTTTTTTACGGAATAAGTTTTACCTTATATAAATAGTTTATTTCTTTTAATCATCCATTAAGTACATTAAATACAATACAAATTCCTCAAATAAATTCCTTCTTCTTTTACCTTTCTGACAAAGTCCCATAATTAAATTAATTTTTTTAAAAAATTGACAAACCTCCATAATCTTGTTTTTTTATTACTTGATTAATTTAATTTTTTAAATTGCCAAACAATAATTTAGCCTGAACTAATCATCTTACATCTTAGACAAGAAATCTGTCCCCATTATATAAAATTTTCTTATCAGTATATTCCTTTCGCGCCCTCTAGAAGCTGTAAATAATTTTAGACTGTCCTTCCAATGGTCTTTCACGATTTTGGCACCAAACTACCTGCGTCTTTAATCCCTTGCTCGATTTCGGCTCCACGCTATGGATTAGGGCTAATGACTTCTTGGTATTATCACCATAGAAGAAAAAACCAACATTTTTTAATAGCGGAAACATTCGACAACGGTTCGAATTTTAAAAATCTATTTTCATCTTTTGTTTTATTAATTATTTTATTTCATTTTATAACTAAAAGAATTAAATATTTATATTTGTGTTTTTTTATGAATTATTTTATTTCTTAAAAATATTTTTGTGATTTTCTAAGTAAAAACATTTATTTTGTATTTTTTTTATTAACTATTTTATTTTGGAACTAAAATGATTAAAAATCTGTTTTCGTGTTTCCAAAATGGTCTAGAATCACATTCTCCTAGTGCCAACCCTGTATATTTTTGTGCTTGATTTATAAAAATAATATATTTCTGTATTAATGTATGCATAAATAAGTGTTTTTTTTTAATAATAATATTTTCAAACTAACTAGTGTTCTTCTGAATTTTCGTTAAATTTTCATTTTAAATAAAATCAAATTTACAAGAAAATATTATGTCACTAAGAATGTGATGAAAATAATTAAGTTGAATTGAAAAATGATCATATTTTAAAAATAGTTTTAATAATCAGAAAATCTAACATCAAGTGTTAAAGTTGACATATGCACTTATTAGTTTTTTGTTGTTTTAAGTTGAAAATATTCTGCAGCTCCTAAAAGAAATATAAATTTTAAATACCAATGAGATTTTTGAATAGTTTTACACGGCGACGGAAAAGTGTAACTTTAGGCACGGTCGTAGAAAAAATATTGTATACAACTTTTTCACTCATATTCATGAAAAAGTATCACTGTAGACACTTGTTGCATAAATAACTATTTTTTAATTGTTAAAGGAAACTGTTTAAAGGCGAATTTATTTCAAGAATTTTATGTATATTTATGATTTATTGAAAAATACATTACAATACAATATGGTCGATCCCAATTTTAATAAATCGAAATGTAAAAAATTTTTACTTATTGATATTATTGTAAATTTAGATACAAAATATTGTTATAGTGAACTCAGCGTTTTACGACGCATGCGATTTTGCAAACTTAATTCAAACAGTTTACAATTTTGAGAACAAATACTTTGACATTGATTGATTTTTTAAATAGTTATTTTCCTAACAAGTGCGGAAAGTTATACTTTTCCGCACGCAATTGCAGTTGCCCGAACGACGCGAAGCGGAGTTCCGGCATGCAATTAAGTGAGGAAAGATACTTTACGCAAGTGTTAGGAACAATATTTTTTCTACAAGCGCCTAGAATTAAAAAAAAAAATTAGCAAAAATATTTTTTTGTCATTAAACAAAAATTTTCTTAGTGCTTCTTAATAAACAAAACATTAGGCTGAAAGTAATCATAGCAACCAAGCAAGAATTAATTTTTTAATCATTTTAGCATTTATAAAATCAGTGCGAAAAGTAACTTTTCCGCACTCAAATGCGAGCGGAAAAGTATACTTTTCCGCAGGCTTGTAGAAAAAAACATTTTGATATGAAAAAATAAAATAAAATCGACGTTTTTTGTCATTAACTCTAGAAAAACTTAACAAACCGTCAAACAGGAAGTTTAAATAAAATTTTGAATAATTTTGGCTTAGATATTAAATATTATTCATTTTGGAATTTTTATAAAAAAATGATAAAAATTTTTTTAATGACCAATTTGAAAATATAAATTTTGCTAATTCCATATTTAATCTACATTATAACAAATTTGCATTATGAAATTAAGGTGGGTCAGTAATTTTTAAAATTCAATTATTATCTCTTAACTAACGCATGCACAATATCGTAGACGTCTGTTCATTCAACATTTTTGTACTTCCTTTTAGGATGCAGTAAAAGAAAAAAACAAAAATAAGTAAGCGGAAAAACTTGCAGAAAGCCAAAGATCAAAGCCAAAGCACAAGGGTCGCGAGATAATTAAACATAAATTTTAATAAAACCGTTTAGAAAAAAAAATATAATTGGTATATTTCGAGGAGAGAAATAAAGGGATGCCAACGCTATATGTCCATTGTATTTTCTGCGACACTGGAGCAAAAAATGTGGTATAGGGTTAGATTAAAGTCGTGAAATAATTAAGCTCAAAGGTTTTTCAGTAATTAAAAAGCGGCAAATGATAATTCATTGTCACTCGTATAGACATAAAGTCTTAAAATGAACGTAATAATAAATAAAAGTCGACAAAGGATCTTTCAGGATCTGAGACATCAAAGTGTGTCTATAGCACGAGTAACACGTTGAATCAAGACCCTCTTCCGTTTATCCCTTAATACCGAACAAATCTGCGCTTGCATATAACAGAAAGCGGGGCTTACCGACGTTTTTGTTATGCCTCCGATATTGTTCTTTTCGCAGATTTGAAGAAAATCGTCAAGGTCACGCAGACTTAATATTACAAGCTCAAATGCCCTTTCAACTATCCATGCAAGAAATATCCCAAAAACGGTTACTGAGACACTAAAAGTATTTATAAAGAATTTTTGTATTTTGACCGGTGATTGACATTCTTATTTTTAAACATTAAGTACAAAAAATATTTCTTATTAAATTACTTTTCCCAATAGATGGATGGATACTGAGTGATTTTTCTATTCTTTGCGGTAAAGCATTACATTACACTTCGCTTACTATAAAGCACGTAGGTACGTAAAACTCTTGTACTCCGTTTTAAATTTTCTATTGCATTTGCAGAAACAAATCTCCCCTTTTGCTTGTGCATTCTTTGTGCATCGTAAAAAGATGTATAGGGGAGAAAAGTAGGTCAG
The DNA here is from genome assembly GCA_963243735.1 of Neocrepidodera transversa. Taxonomy (NCBI): domain Eukaryota; kingdom Metazoa; phylum Arthropoda; class Insecta; order Coleoptera; family Chrysomelidae; genus Neocrepidodera; species Neocrepidodera transversa. Next base: position 9,073,676 of record OY725339.1, read on the forward strand.
GTGCATTTTTTTCCTCTGTGTATATTCACATAACACGTCGGATTGTCAATTATATTAAAATAAAAAATCTAAGGCATTGATATTTCTCAGCTTTTCTAATATATATTTTATTGTTAGAATACGAAATGCTAAAGAATATAGTTACTACTAACCAAAATTAAACCTTTTAAAAAACACTCAACGTAGGTTTCGGTGACTATATATATTAGCTTCATCAGGAGTTTAAAGTTTATCACTAACTCCTGATGATACTACTATTATTGAAAACCTAAGTTTCTCTACTTCACAATAATATTTAAAAGTGTAGTAATTATTATTACACACTAGTTGATTAAATTTGATACCAGAAATAAAAACCAACTTTATATTTAATTGACAAATAAATATGGAAAAACGACATTATGACTTCCAGACGATATAAAAATAACATACCTTATCGTCTCATAAAATACATCAGAGTTGTCAATCTCGTTGCAAGAATGTATTTATTTTTTTTAACCATATTATCCCCGGCGATTGTACCTATACAGGTGTGTTATCTGATTTGAATACATGTAAATATAAATTATTTACAACAGTAACGTCTGAGAACTTGAAGTATTGAAACCTGTTGCATTTTTAACTTGTTAAATCCTCCGCTGTGCAATGGCACAGAACAATTTCTGGTTTCACCACAAAAGATATTCTAACATGTTCCTATAGGTTTATTTAATGTACTGGGTGTGCAGCAAGCAGCGTACATAAACCATATCTCTAATTATCACTCTAAATAGAACTTTCAATAGCCTTCATTTTTCGTAAAATAAAATATTAAATAAAATGTAATTTAGGAAAACAGAGAAATAATATAAAAAATACCAGTATATTACAAAGATATTAGAGGCATTCAGTATAAACATAAGTTTTTTAATTTTTCAAATAATTATACATTTATATTTTTAAATAAGGATAACACAGCCCTACAAAAAACAAAGTTCATACACAAGAGAGTGACATATGTATTCCCATGTATTTTTCGATGCTGAATCCGATCCTGAGCTCAGAATTTGGCCTACACATCTGGAATTGGCCCCAGGGGCCGAAAATGGCCTGAAATGCGATTCCCGGGATAAGGCGAAGTCGACGCTGAATTTTGGAGCTAAAGCCGGATTTGTGTTCGAAAAGTTTATGAACTGAAATTCCGGGTTTAGGTCCGGGAAAATGACCCCTTAGGGGCGGGAAAATCCTGTTTTGAACGTCCCGGTCGCGACTGTGGTATTTTCATGGACTTTCCAATTCTGGAGCTGAGACTGGGTGTGAAAAGTGTTTGGTTAGCTGAAATTTCCAGTTTCGGTCCGGGAAAATGGCCCGTCGGACGTACCAGTCGCAAAAGTGGGATTTTCATGTATTTTTCAATCCTGGTCCTTAGAGTATGCTCAAAAAGTTTTTGGACAGCTGAAATTCCCAGTTTGGGCCCGGGAATATTTCGGACATACCAGTCGCAACAGTGGTATTTTCGTGTGTTTTTCAATTCTGGCCCTGAGACTGTGCAGATATATACATGCAGATATAGGCAGGTGAATCAAAATTGTGTCGGAAGATGTCATGTCACCCAAAAAGAGTAAGTCGCTAGAAGAATTTGTTAATGAGAAGTTAAGAGAACATGAGGTTTCGGAAGTAGTCAGTGGTATTTTTGTTTGTATATGATTTCCTTCTATTTTATTGCACGATATTCTTTTGTTTCGTTTTTGTATTTGATTTTGTCCTGTTTTGTTGCATGAACATATTTTTCTTGTTCTTGATGGTTCTTGGTTGCACCTTGTTGATCCCTTTTTTGTTACAATGTACCCTTTTTTAAATTCAAGTTTTGTTACTGTTAATTTTCTTATCGCATGTATTTTTTGCAAGTTTTCTTATTTTTTTACATATTTCGGTATTTTTTTTTGTTTGCCTGTTTTGATATTGTTTTTTGCATGTTTTTTATTGTTTATTTGTTGCATATTTTGTTATTGTTTCTTTTAAGGGGACACGAAACATGGATTTACCTCTGAGCAGTTTTTGGACTTTCTTCGCTTCCCAAGGAAGAAAGTCCAAAAACTGCTCAGCCGTAAATCCACGTTTCATGTCCCCTTAATGTAGGTTGTTATTCTGATTTTTAATTGTTATTGTTATGATCGGACCTGTGGTCAAACCACTGGGAGTGCAATTGGCCTTATTGAGTACACCTCTACCCAATAAGCGCCATTTTCTGCTGTGAGCTTGCTTTGCCGACGTGGCTTAGATATGATTTTCCGGCCCCGATGGGCCATTTTCCCGGACCCAAACTGGGAATTTCAGCTGACCAAACACTTTTCACACCCAGTCTCAACTCCAGAATTGTAAAGTCCATGAAAATACCACAGTCGTGAACGTGACGTCCAAAACAGGATTTTCCCGCCCCAAGGGGTCATTTTCCCGGGCAGTTGGGCCTAAACTTTTCGAGCACAAATCCGGCTGTAGCTCCAAAATTTAGCGTCGACTTAAATCTGAATAAAAATTATTTGTTGACATATTTGTATTACATTGTATTAATATTTATAGTGTTATAGTACACTTACCGAAATTAAAATCTGGTGCATTGGTGTTTTTTCATAATTTGCAATTTTAGATATTATTAAATTCTATATCTACTTCACTTGATTTTTCACTCACTATTTAAATTAAAACTTGTTTGAAAATAATTATTATCGTCGCCATTTTATATCTGACAGTGACACTTTTGAAATCCATGGCAATCCATATCGTTTAGTTCGATTACAGAATATTCATTATTTACCTTATTAAAGAATGAAAATACATGCAAAACACATAAGAAGCAAGTGTTTTAATAAATATTCAGACTCTTAGATTGTAAATTTTTACATTATGATGATTTCGGAATTCATATATTCAGTAGAGGTCGTAGAAAAATGTATTTTATCTGACAATAAATGAATTTTGATTCCAGATAAATCGATCCTTAAGAAGGAATATAATATTCGACAGTCTGTTAAGTATACGGTAGATTTCTCTTTCACTAGGTTAAAAAAAACATCACATTTAATAAGCGTATTTTTTTAAGAAACCCCTTATACCCTGGCTTTTTTCGAATATTTATCTGTAATTATATTTTAAACTAGGTAATAATACTATTTTACGTAATTAGTTATTATTAGAATAACACAATTTTTTATTAGAAAATAAATTCAAAATGTAAATTTTGGGGTCACAAAATATTTCTATTAACAAATCTTTAATTCTAGATTATGATATCATTCTCTGCAAAATGAAAGTAATTTTCAAAGTTTGTGGGTTTGAAGAATATGGCAAATCCTCTTCCTACGAACTAAATGCTTTCTTCATTGGTGAAATTTTGTATGCACTAAAATTCTTAAATCCGAATAGTATTTTGCAAACATTCAAAAAGTAAACTTTGGATCATGTTTTCGAAAATATATCTTATGTTAGTTTTAGTGAGTTATATTAAATATAGCTGTTCAGTTAGTATAAGGAGTTTTAAGCTACGGTAAGTTATATACTTTTTCAAAAATCTTATAACCATTATTTAAAAACATTTTTTATCGATTACATCTTATTGTGTAATTAAGCAAAACTTAGTCATGATAACTGTGTTGAAATCAAGGTTAAGAATAAATTCATTGACCTTTTTATATTTTACTAAAATTTACCGTTATTAAAAATACCCAGACGTTGACACATATTTAAATGTGGGTTTTATTTACAATATTTCAGAAATCCATCGGATTTAGCAAAACAGAATGAACATAGCCTAAATGACGATCAATATATTCAGCTAAATACTATTCCTCGACAATATTATGACTATCAAGATCAATATCAACATTATCCTGCGTATGCAAAGCCTTATTTTCATAAGCATATTACGAACAATCCTTATATAAGACCTAAACCAAATTTATACTATTCAAATCCGTATTATCAACAGTCTGGTGGACAAAATATCCGACAAAATATTATAGATGTTCTTTATTCGATATCAAAAAATGATGATTTACACTGTGTGCCAAAAATATTATGTGAAATTACATCAGGTAATAAAAAATACTAAATACTTTCATACATTTCTAATAATTATTCAATTCTTAATGGGAAACAAATAGTAACCAAATTTTGACAGACCTATATTTTTTAAACTATTTATGATTGCAACATTCGGTTTATTTATATTTTATTTTGTCCAATTTTTAGTAATATGATAACTTTGTTAATTTAAAAAGGAAACCCTAAATATTTATATATTTTCAGAAAAGTTGTTTTTTTCCATATCCAAGAACCAATCATATATTTTCTCTAAAACTGTACAAGTTAAAAACATTGGAATTAACTGTTGCATTTGGAATATTTTTATGAATTAATAAAATGCTTTCACAAATTCATCAATGGAAATTAAGGTTTATGTTACATATTAGATATGTCGAACGAATATTTTTCGTTATAATTTTAAATAAATTTTAAACAAATTTTAAACAGAATACGAATTTAGTGTGGAGGTCCCATAACATGGCCACCAAGGTCTCCGGATTTAAAAGTTTTAGATGTTATATTAAATAACCTACTGCTATTTTCATTAGTAGTAGTTTAGCATATAACCTGTCCAAATTCTATGACCAAAGTACAAACAATTGCTGATGGTCTTGAAGCGAAGTCAGAAATCTTCTTATCGTCCTAGAATAGGCCGATTCCAGATAACCGGATGTAAAACCTACATAAGGAAATCCAGTTTCTAACAATAAAATCAATAGAAGTCCTTGCGAGAAAAGAAGTCCTTGCAAATACATTTTAAGTCTAAATCCTTACAGCAGAACTCCTTGGTCAAATTATCCTGCGTACTCGAAGTTTCCCTCATGAGACGACTAACAGTTACTCCATGTCCCGAAGACCCCCTTTGTTTTCTTTATGACGAAATTCTCCACAAAAGTCTAATGACCAAAAACTTGACAGATGTGTAAATAAAACAAATTCTTCAGTATTTATATTTTACAGCTCCGCATTTAGCCTAAGTGACTAGTACAAAATAACACCGTATATAATAGCAAAATCAAAACTCACTAATCTTTATCATTTAAATTAAACAATTTGGCTTAAGTCTCAAACTAAATTTGACACTGCTAATGTAAAATAAACCGTAATTTTTATAGACAACTTTTTAAAATCATTTTATTATTTCATGAAAATATTCCAAATGCAACAGTTCATTAAAATAGTTATAACTGGGACAGTTTTCATTTCTGAATATTAATATATACGGTGTTTGGTCCATTTGAATTACAGGAAAATTGATTTTTTTACTTCTGGTATAATCACAAGTTTTTTAGTCATAATACAATATCTAAAAAATAAACTTAAAAAAATTATTAAAGTTGACTGGTGAAAACCGGATCTTGATATCTGAGAAGTTTCAAAAATATAGGCCTTCAAAATGTGTCAAAATTTAGTTGATTTGATTAGTAAAAACAATTCCAACTTCCATTTTTATCATTACGCAATCTGATGAAACTGTTGTTAATATCGTTATAAATTATTTACAGGTACAATGTATGGACGTCAAAATGGAAATAACCTACCGATTAATATTAATTTAGAGTCTTTGACAGGGTGAGAAAAGCAAACTATTATTTAAATCTTAAATTTTACAAAAATGAATATAAAATTATTAATCAAAACTTATTATTTTTATACTATAATAAAAATATTAGTAACAGTGCAACTTTGATAAAAAAATTTATTGTGTTCTGTTTTAGTTTTTTATCTTCATTTAATGGTCTGCAATCTTCACCATTACTAAATTTTGGAAGAGCGGCGTTACTAGGCTATACTTCAAATGGTACTTCAAGATCTTGTATTCAAGCATATCCAGAATGTCCTTCAGATCCAGATAAATTGGTTCAGTATCTTAATAATCATAATGGGGGATTTTTTAGATACTTCAATGGGATCTTCCCTCAAAATTATGCACCTTCCTATCAAAATTTTCATATGAATTACCCACAGCCACCTTATTTTAGACAAAAAGAGGTACTTGAAAAGAGAATACAAAATGTTCCTGTTAATTATATTTCAACAAATAGCATACGACAAAATCAAGGATTTATATTTCCTAGAGAAGAGTTAGATTTTTATAAAAATCCAAATGTTGCTTTATATTCTAACCATGATTTAAAATTTCCCGAAGATATAAAACATATTAGAAGACCGAAGACATTATATAATGAAAATATAAATTTTGAAAAACCTTTACCAAATCATAAGGCATCACCTATCATTTTTCCGGATAGGACTGGTACTGGGGAACTTATTGTAGATTCAGGAGATTTTGATAAAAATACGATATATAATACAAAAACAGAATATAATAATAATAATGATATTAGTAATATTAGGAATTATTATTTTAATTTAAACAAATTTAAAAGTGGTAGGCAACTATTTTTTCCGGAATATTAAAATTCTGTAATACTTTATGATATATTTATTATTTACTAAAATCTATTTATATAGTCTAAATTATATACTGAATTAATAAATAAAAAGTTAGTGATAAGAAATTTTATTTAGAGCAAACTTACCAATTGCGTTTGTTTTGTTTTTAAATGTTATAGCAATAAAAAAATTATTTCATTTTAATGTACACTTATGTGCAATAAATTTAAGCACTATTTCTTATAATATATTTATGATAAGTAGGTATATTTTAATATACATCAATAAATGACATTAAGAATATTGACAAAGTATTTAATTACACAGTCGCATAGCTATATTTATATTTTAAAGTCGGTATAATTAAAAAATATATATCAATTGTTGATTAATTATCATTAAACATTGGTTGTTAATTACAACTTAAAATTTCAAGTGTCTTAACCAAAAAAAGTTGCCTTAATGAGGAAATGTATAAACATTATTAGTTTTCTAGACAGCATTGTGTTAATATTAGAATCTGATTTAAGATCAATCAGGAACTTACAGCTAACTTAAATTACTACTCTGTAACTAACTAAGGTCTTAGATTTCTAATACATTTTGTATACTATAGATTTTCTTCGTGGCTATTTCCTAATGCTAATATGGCAATATCGCCTGCAAAAGTATCATTTTATCATTTATGAATGTCATTCGTTTACAAGAGGTATAAGAGAGGTCCCAAAATACTGCCCTGTGGCAATCCTGCATTAATTTTCTTAGTCAGAGTAGGCTTCCTCTTGTTTAATTCTGAAGGATTCTAAAATATCAAAAAACTGTATAGGCAAATACATATTAATTTTATGTTTTAACCTCTTATGCCAAACTTTATCGAATGCCTGTGCCACGTCAAGGAATATTGTAGAACAGACTTTTTTTTTCTTGTAGCGACTTTTCTATTACATATGTAATTCTGTGGACCTGATCGATAGTAAATATAGAGAGAAGAGAGATAAGCCTGTAATAGGAAACTTCGTATGGGGTCTTAATGACCTCTGCTACCTTCCATATCAATGGTACATGTTTTAGCCTAAAAGATGTATTGATTAGATGTGTTAGCTTAACTATTGTTTTTCTTGGGAGTTGTCTTAGGACTTCACCAGTAATGAGATCAAATCCAGGGACTTTTCTAGTATTTACTTTAATCTCTTTCGTAATTTCTTTAGAAGATATGAGCTCAATCTCTGCTTCTTGTTGTGCTGTTCCTTGGTCAATATTATTATCATCTTCATTTGGCTGGAATGTGTCCTGTAGATGTTTAACGAATCCATCAGCCTTTTATTGATTATTTTTTGCCCATTTGCCATTTGGCATCCTAATAATATTGAATACAAAAAATTAATAATATTTTTTTCATCATTATAATGGATCCAATTTTAATTATAATCCAATATTGGCAATACATTTTTAACATGTTACTTTTTTATTTGTGATAAGAGCCTCAATTCTGATTCAATTAAATACTTTATTTTTAACCTTGAATAAGCTATTCTAAAATTCTAAAAAAATAAATATATAATATATCAAGAAAAACTAAACCGACAGTCAACCAAAACTATGCGGTATTAAAAAAAAGAAATAAATAAAAAAAAATCGTCTATGTATATTTCAATTTTGATAAGAACAATTAGTAAATTTTAAATGCAAAATTTCCATGGACGTCTATGAGACCATAATCGTTTGATGCGGTTTTTCATTTTGGCACTTTTTCTGTGGTGACGGCGTTCCATTGTCGGTACTTGGTTTGGTGATGGAAATATGGGCTTGACTATAATAAAAATATAGTCTTTTATTTTTTATAATGACCATTTCACTTGAAAAGTGTTGCTCTTAATCGGCACACAAATTAAATAAAGTATTTAGTTATTTTAATGTAAATAGTGCAGTGATTCCTTTTTATGATTATATTTATCTTCAAAATTCCAGATCGGATTCATTCAAGTTTTATACATACTGAAATAAAGATTGAGTTCCTATTTTTATGGGATTTTTGAATTTGCGTCTATTATTATTAATATAATTACTTGTTATATAAAACAATTCATTATATTCAAAAATAACACATCAATACAAGGTTTATTTAAACTTGTTTTTAAGAACTTTAAGTAATTGTTTAGAATCCCAAGGCGCTCTTTATTACAGAATCCCTTGCGCTAGTTTTTATGGGTTGTAAAAGCATTTTATTTTGAAGAAACTACAGTCTTATACAATTTAATTCATTTACGAAAAACAAAATAAATAGAGACGTAAAATAGTAATAGAATATTTATGATTTATTTTCATTTAAGATAAAAATGAATATTATACGGTCATGAATTTATTTATTTATAAGAATTCTACCAAAAGACTGAATAAGAAAAATAAACACTTAACTTTTAATCTGTTACTCAAAAAATGTTCCTCAATGATAAGTGGAAATGGTATTTTGTGGTTGTTTAGTTTAGTGTTTAGATACAATTTAAATGTATTGTTATTATATTTTCTAACTCTTACACAGGTACTTTAATTAAAATATTGTCCAAACTGGTTATGAATTCAAACATATGCGAATCAGCGGAATTTTTTAAAACCCAAAAATGAAAATTTGTATTTTAATACACTTGTATCTCAGAAACTACTTCTTTTATTGCCATAAAAACTTCATTAAAGCAACAAGATATATTTAAAAATCAGCAAATTTGACCGAAAGTTGTTTTCCTTATAAAAAGTTATGGGTTTTAATAAGAAAATTGATAAAAACAAAGTGGTGACTGAAGATCATATTATTGTAGGAAAGAAAACAGTTTTGGAACAGAAAACCAGTAAGCCAATAAAAAATTATAATTATAACGTAATATCACGTTTCCTGTACTACATCTTTGAGAACAATGAAAAAGAACTTTATAGTTTAAATAAAATTATGCAATCGTTTGCAAATCACATATCAAGTATTTATTTAGTTTTTACAGTGAAATGATTAACAAATTTTAAATTGGTGAACGTTCATGAAATTAATGTCTAAAATAATGTGTTAAGAAATGTAAATTTGTGTTCTTTACTGTAACTGCATTTTTGTTTATAATTGCTTCAGTGTTATATTGTACTATTAATATAAAAAACAATTACTGTTATTTTGAGTGAAACAAACACAGATTTTATAACACAATTTTAGTTTTTATTATTTTTTGTGTCTCATACATCTACTATTTTTATTAATTTAACAAAATAATATGGCAGACCTGTAATTTATCTAAATTAAACTAAAATTTATTGTAGATAAATATTTAGTTTTACTTTTGATATTATAAAAGAATTTTTATTTCACGTACTACTTATTAATAAATAAAAACACATTAGCGACTAGCGAATAACCTATTAATGATTTGTATAATTCAATATTTTCAGGAACTATCAAGATGCGCAATATTAGTAAAAAAAGATAACTACTAACAATAACAAAGTATAAAAACAACTTAGATAATAGCAACTTGCCCATTTTAATAAAAAAATTGATTTATTATTATCACTAATTTGAGCAAATTGGCATTTAATTATCTTTGCAAGCGCGTCCTCTCTTCGCCAGCTGATTGCAGAATTTTTTTGATTGTATAAAATCTCCTAAGAATACGCTAAGCAGGTAAAATTCCTTGTGTTTTTCTGGAGAAGTTTTGTAGTTACTAAAACATAAGATAAAAATTAATAAGATAAAAAAATGTCTGAAGACGATATAAATAATCACTATCATTTTCGTATTTCTCTGGTGGAAATTTAATTGAAATCCGCCCAAGTCTAGTAACCGACATAAAAGAAACCATTTGCTCGCCAATATAGCCAGAAACAAATATAAAAACCAAGAGAGAATTTATTTACCTGAAAACTTCGTCCCAATCAATAACTACTTCCTGTCGACCATTGGACCTGTTCGCTTTTTCAGCGTGATGTAAACAAACTTTCGGGTAAATGCAGACGTTTTCACCCAATTCCGAAACTAATCTTTTCTCGGCTTCTATGATGTTGATCATTTCGTCCGATGAAACGGCACGACGTGTCCTTCTATAGGTATCTGAAAATAGCCACTAATAAAATAAAGTCTCTCAAGAAATTGGTTCTATAAAAGAAGTAAAAGAACACTTTGCACTGATATTATCTCATCTAAGGGATTGATTAAATAATTCATTATTTAAGAGAATGATAACAATTCTATTTTTTTGCAATTTTCAAAACTGCAAATATCTCATCTTATTTATATTTCTTAAGTAAATAAATAAATATATAGATATAATGCATTGTATTTTTATATATGCATCTAATATAATCAACTTAATGTGTTCGACAAGATGCATGTAGCAAATAATTTTTAAATGCAATATCGTTAACGCCATTAACGCCTAATAAAGCATACTGCCTGATTGAATAATTATACGTGATTTGTATGCATCGCTGACAATATCTGCTCAACTGATCACAATCCATCTAAAAAAAGAACAGTTAAATTAAATATATTAACAGGACTATTTTACGGTGAGAATTTATTAGCAAAAATTTAGTCATGCTTTTTTATTTTTGATCTTGAAAGAAATCACTTTAGTAAATTAGTCCATAATTGATAATTTTATGTTTGCAATAAAGATGTATCCAATAAAAATGGTCTGTATTGAACATCAATTTAAAAATATTTGAACCTGATTTATTTTAATTTCACAATAAAAACAACCACTTTCTCTATAACATAGATATTTATCTAATTTATAAAATTTCGCTTCTACAACACAACTAATAATAATAAATAGTGGCAAGCATTTGTTTAAGTGAAAGCAAAAAATCAAGCATATATATAAGAAGGTTAAATTTTAATTCGACCATGTAATGGTTGGTTACTCGGGAAATGTACCCTATCGAGTCATTGTATTATATTTCAGTTGTTTAGAACATGGATATTAATATTAACTCAAGGTTAATACATTTACTTACAGGACCGGTTGGTGCAAGAATAATAGGATTACTTATGCATTTTTTTATGTATTATTTCTTGCTTTTAAAGATTATAGTTCAAACTATACAAGTGTTCCGTTAAAATATTAAAAATACTAACTTCAAATAAATATCTGTTAATGAAGAACCCTAAATAAATAAAAAATTAAATATTTATACAAGGTGTTTCATAAGAAATGAGCAATATTTAAATCATAAGTTCACGACCTCAAATGATAAATGTTAAATGTTAAATGTTATCCTCAACGTAGATACAGGGTGTTACAGTTAAAAATTAAAACATTATTTCCCATAACTTAGAAATTAGTAATTATGTTTTTATACACTGTGTCTACTTAAGTTCGCACCATATGGAAAACTTTTTTATTATTAATTTTACGAAAAAAAGTTATTCTTTATAAAAAGTTCTGCTTAGTCCAAAGCTTAAAATACAACTATCAGATATTCATTTTTTTAAGCCAAATACGAGGTTTGTCAAAAAATATGAATTTTACTCAAGAGTAAAGTACCTTTAAATTTGACAAAATCGAAAAATGTTATTCAAAAAAGTTGATCAGAACTAAAAACTAAGTTCAAATATGCAATTACATTGAAAAAATGTATTTATTTTTGAAATGTATTTCTAGGTACAATAAATGTTCATTCAATATAGAAACAATATTAAACAAGCACAAAACTTATTTTTTCAAAGTAAATGGATGTAATTGCATATTTGAAGTTTTTAGTTATGATCAACTTTTTTGAATAACATTTTTCGATGTTGTCAAATTTAAGGTACTTTACTCTTGAGTAAAATTCATATTTTTTGACAAACCTCGTATTCAGCTTAAAAAAATTAATATCTGATGGTTGCATTTCAGGTTTTGGACTAAGCAAAACTTTTTATGAAGAATAACTTTTTTTCGTAAAATTAATAATAAAGAATAACTTTTTTTCGTAAAATTAATAATAAAAATGTTTTCCATATGGTGCGAACTTAAGTATAGGCACACTGTATATAACCGAAAAAAATGCGTTGATTTTTGTCAGGTATATGACCGATTTTTGTACCACACTGCTTAAAATTTAGGTTTAGTCGTATTTTTCAAGTTGGTATATCTACATAATATATTTCATTTTTTTAAAGTAAATATGTTTCGAGATATTCGTACCTAAAAACATAGCTGCACGGTTTTTAGACTGTAAATTTTTTTTTTGAAACATTCGACCAAAATTGAAATTTAAGCAGTTTAGAATAAAATAAGGGAAGTCAAAGTGTCCCATGCTGCTCCTGTACGCTCCTGGAAAAAGTGAGTCACAGAATATTTTTGAAGTTATGTGTCTTCTTGATTAAGTCAAACTGTCCACTAAGTTTAATAAAAAAATATACTAATTTCAAAGTTATGGAAAACAAGCTTTATCAGTTATAGGAAACTTGTGTTATTTAGCACAATATGAATTTTTTAGAACGTGAGCCTATGATTAAAATATTGAACATTCCTTATAAAACACCCTGAATAAATCACATGTATTCTAAAACAATTTTATTATTTGTGTTTTTACTTTACATTGTAATAAGGAAATACGACTGAAAATACATTCTGGTGGCTTCGATTATATTGAAATATCCGTCGACCCTTAAATATTATGCTTACGCTGTCCGTGCAAGTGGCCTT